>JAOPHQ010005164.1:87500-149961 GCA_030340625.1 Merluccius polli
TACATACACAGTGATAGACAGATAGATGTAGAGAGAGGGAGAGACAGAGAGCGAGGCACAGAGATGGATAATGTAAAAGAATGGATTACAATAGAGGGTATCCATCTCATTTTTACTGGTACAATGGATTTACAGCCCACATGACCTTTCCTTCCACAGTGATTTGTTGCCATGCAGCGGTCCATTATACTCTGGACTCTGTATGACGTGGCTTACTGCATGGATCTCACTAAGGCTGTTGGATGTGTGCCATTTGCCTTCTAAGAAAAGCTAGTTGTAAAATAATCCCCTGGCAATTAAAATAGCACAGCAAATGCAGTAGCAAAACATTTACCTAACAATGTACATCATGCAACGAACATAATGGAAAAACTATACTGTTATTACGTTTGGAAAAACCTGGCTTGTAGAGAACAACTGTGGTTGTCAAAATAAAACGTGAATATAAATGAACTGTTATCTTATCCATAACATATTTGTCATACTATGGTTGTGATTTGTTCAGAGCTATGTTTACATCACAGTGGGTATGTTATCTTTGTTGAAAATAAATGATATGATTGCATAACTTTGAGCTTAAGTCTCCCAAGACATGGGACTTTGATCGATACGAGAAGCAGATGGATGTTTTTATTCTCGGACTTCGCCGCATGACGACGACAAATAGTGCCGACGTGTTAAAGATCAACAGCATGTCAAAACGGTTCTTACTGTACAAACTACTGCACCGTGGAAACTAGTTGAGGGAAGCCAGAAGTTCAAGAATAGTTTCTGAAACTCAGTTATTTATTTTAGTGTGTATACACCACATTTCTCATATGAGACCATGCAAGATCCCTATCTACTTCCACATAATTTTCTTTGTGAATTTACAGTTGAGATGTATTTTTCGTTTGGACATGATTCAATGGAATTCATTTAAAAGGTTCAAATAACCTTGCAGACGTCCTCATGCTGCTCTCTTTACTGCCCCTGAGGACGCTGCCTCACTGAGAAATCATTTGAAAGTTTGGGATGTTTCATCGACCACCACCTTGCTACTTGTGTTCAGTAGCACGATATGAATTATTGTCAATAACCAAACAGCCAAATAGGCCTACATGTGATATTTCCCATGGTACATCAATATTTGGGGCAGAAAGAAAGTAAGGGTCACGAAATAGGGTAACTTTCTCATTGTCAAATTGTATATCTTGTTTTGCCAATTAGCCCTAGGATTGACCAGTCCTCCTGCTCTGAGAGGTTGCCCTGGATCTCTCTACTGGTCACAGTGGAGAAAATATACTTATATATGGACGTATAACGCTCCAAAGACCATAATCTGATGCAATATATGGTCATCCCCATTATATCAATAGTTTATTTTGGATGTGACAATGAGCACAGCAGATCTAATGAACCGGGTTCGATCTATCAGTTCCAACATTTTCAATCCTAAACTTTCATACACTTGATTATGTACAAGATCGTAACGGCATTTCTCACCCTATACATATTTTCACTTTCATTAGAAAACCCTAATTAGTTTATAATACTTACTTAAAAAGGAAAAGCCTGGCTGGGATGAACCTCTCCACTGACAGCCTCGGTTATGGTTCCGCGTAGTGATCACGCAACGGCCACGCAGTTGCTTGGACGCAGTCGCGAGACCGTGACGGGTCTGCGTGGGGTTTACGTGTCGAAATGCAATTCAATGCCACACCGGTAGAGGGCGCGATGACCGACCGACCGACCGAGACTCTTGTGACGTGTATCGTCGTTAGCCTCGTTGTTCATTCTCAAAACTCAAAACTGTTGCACTCAACCAACCAACTCAAACTGACTCGAAGTCTTTTAAAACTGGCGGTGTTTATTGAGTGGAAACCGGAAAAGCGGTCTCCAGCGGATGTAGTTAGCCGACCAATCACAGCCAATGCCGCTGCGTTGGATTTTTGGGAGGTGCACGTCAGGCCCTTGCGGTGGACGCAAGGGGGGTCCGCAAGGGGGGTCCGCAAGGCACGTAATGGGTCCGTAATAAGCCCCCTTGCGTTGTGTCAACGCGGAAGCATAACTTATATAATATATAATACTCTATATAATATACTGGTTCTGATTGCAAATAAATGTGCTGTTGTGAAGAACTACTGCCTTGTCATTCAGTTTGGAAAGACCTGGACTCTCGAAGATACTGTGTTAAATAGATCAGATGATATATCTTCAATCGAACATATTGTTATTACAGTCATGTTTTGTGTGTTAGAGCATAATGATTGAATTGTACATTTAATTAAGTTTACAGGCTGTTCCAATTTGAAAATAGTCTGCCGTTGCCCTTTTATGATTAGTTAGTTAAAACCTTAATTAGTTTATAATACACACTTAAAAAGGAAAAGACTGCTTGGCTGAATCTTTCCACTGACATGAGCCCTTACTCTATATCACAAAAACATGTGTCCTGACCTTTTCCCCAAGGCCATGACCATTTATTTTCTAATACAGATTTCCTCGTGAGTTAGCCTGCTCTCATAGCTGTAGAAAAGGTCAAAGCAAGCACTCAAGTTTAATGTCTGCGAGCTGAGTTCGCTGTCACCTTTAATGTTTACACAACCAGGCGGCAAAATTATGTTTTGTCTCATTTCATTTTACACAATATCTCCGAAAACCATTCAAGTTTACTATTGTAAATACCATAGCTTGATGGTGTATGGAAATAACAAAAAAAAGTTTGAGCTTGTGAGCATTTGAGACTGTTTTTGAAAAAGTCAAATCTGGTTGGCAATTATGTACATCTTTGCATTTAGCATTTGCATTTATACGCTGTTGGACATAATACACAAAACAGTACCTGTGCCTTTTATTTCATGATGAATGGTGCTCATGAAATCATGAAAGTTATCCAAGGTGTACATACAAACCGTCTATTAGCTCTGTGCTAGCCGGATAATCACTCTTTGCTACACTCCACATATTGTAATATAAAAGAAATGGAGGGAAGCGACTTAATCATATTGCTGGATGGTACATCTCTTGTACATCCCATTCATCCCAAACAGAGACATTTAATAACCCTAACAAAAAAAAGAACAAGGGCCCGCGGTTTGCCATTAATCAACAATGGCAGAGCAAGCTCATTTGTTTTGTTGCACATTGAAATTCAGAATTTAGGACATTGTGAAGAAATGACCTCCTTATGCATGTAGACAGGCCGCGAGAAGGGGGGGGGGGAGGGCTGTCAAATCAACACTGATAGATGATGCTGCCATGGATTATGAACACAGAATTAGCACATTAGGACTTGTATGATAAATAGACCCGGAGCCACCCAGTCCCCAAATCACCTCAAAGAGCAGCTCGGAAAAATTGACTGCTCCCCCAGATTAGGCTGATTTAAGTTTAGCGTTGCTAGTTTATTTGTAGCGTCCTCGTGCCCCAAATTAGCCATTGGCGTTAGCCGCTGTCCAGCAGACAGTCCAATTAGACAACACTCAAGATTAATTTAGCATTCAGATAGAATGATAGTCTTTGGTGTTGGTCTTTATTACAGACTCGAACGTAAATAGTATTGACCAGGGTACATTACTATATAGATGTATGGGGGATTAGTAGCTTAACCAAGCTACATATGGTAGAATTGACCAGCTAACTGGGATCAAACAGCCATTGCAAAAATTCAAACAATTTCACATGAGGGAACCTGTAATGAATGCATCTGCAATATCAATAGTGTCCCTTTAAAAAGCACATTTCACCATCGCTTCTCCATAAACGTACTAGTTCAGCATCGTCTGGAATAATGTCCACAGTACTGGTAAAAAATGTACCCTAATGTTATTCTATTGTCAGTAAATAGACAGACCCAAGAGAGATACAGACGTATACATCTCCCTGTTAGATGTTGTATTTAATGGCTGAAGATAAGGAGCCGTTGCACAAGGACACACTGAGATTTCAAAGGCACTTTAAGTGTGTTGTCGGTGTTGTGAGCAAGAACATGTTGTTTGTCAAAGTAACTGGGTTCAAAGGACCACCTCTGTTGGCAGAGGGCACACTGAGCTTCATCAAATGCTTTTATGACGGTGCGATCTGTAAACCCCCCCAAACCTGTTAATGCGTTTCATTAGATGTGTTGTAATTATTATTGATATATAATATAATAATTATTATTTATTTATTAAATCGTACAGGATAAAAACCGGTGCAACTCGGTTTTGAGGTAATTTCAAGGTGTGTTTCAAGGCTTGTATTTATCTGCATAGATGCACGTGTGTGTGCGTGTGTGCTGTGTGTGCATGTGTGTGTGCATGCATGTGTGTGTGTTTGTCTCAAATAATATACACTAAGGCAGTGCGTACGTCCTTGAAGTCATGAATGCACTGTAAGCTTTAGGAAGAGAAAATACCTCTGGCAAAGAGCAAGACCCCAGGCTCGCCTCCTCTTTCCCTCCCCCCCTATACTGGCCCCTCTCTCCCTCTCTCTCCCTCTCTCTCTCTCTCTCTCTCTCTCTCTCTCTCTCTCTCTCTCTCTCTCTCTCTCTCTCTCTCTCTCCCCGTGAAGACCTAACAAAGAGTGAATCCAAACAAAGGGCCACTCTGAGAGCTGAATGGCATGGTGGGTGAAGCGCTAACCACCTCCCCCCTCTCTGACAGAAACACAACCCACACTTGTTCTGCAGAGGGGGAAACCGACCCTCCCGGCAAACAAGAAATGAACGCTTGCTGGGCATTAAACTGATAAAACTACTGGAGCTGGATTCAGGACAGCAGACAAATATCCTCTAATGGCATCGGACTGGAGCCGGCCGGCCGTCCTGTCTTGTCTTGTCTCCCTTCTGCAGGGCTACTGTACACTGCCCAGAACACACCCATCAATACACCAGGTTTCATCCTACAGGGTTCATAGCTCAGGGCTTGAGTTGAGAGGAACAGGCTATGGATGGTGTGTGTGTGTGTGTGTGTGTGTGTCTAAGGCGTCTACTGCAGGTTCCCCTGCGTGTTGCAGTGTAGCCCCTAGCATACAGCCAGCTGTTGGAAATGTGCTGCAGGGTATTTGTTAGGCAAAGTGGCTGATCAACGGGCAGGAACTTGTTTTTTTTAAAGGCCGCACCTTTGTCACAACATCAGATTGTCCAATTCAGGCATTTGCATTTCCATAGTCAAATATCTAAAAAAAGAGAGCTTGCAAATAATGTGTACTCTTTGTTCGACCAGTGTTAAACCAGACAGCTCAGATGATGTAGTGTTTTTGAAATGAATGCAGTTGTGTTGCTCTGTGCATAGTGTGTTATGCACACACACACACACACACACACACACACAAACCTTAAGGTTACCTGGTAAAAGTGGACCTAGGTTGGTATGTTGGCAGCAACACTCATATCAAACTACACCTACACTTTGCACCTGCCCCCTCTCTCTCTCTCTCTCTCTCTCTCTCTCTCTCTCTCTCTCTCTCTCTCTCTCTCTCTCTCTCTCTCTCTCAGGACAATACACACAGTGTGTTTACACACTATGTTTGGTGTTCAGGTGCATTAGGCATCCTCGCTGACTGCTGTCAGCTCTTGTGTAGGGCTGCCATGACACTGACAGTTGTGTTTGCCTTATAAATGCCTTTTTTTCCTCTCCGCCTTGCCGCTCTCGCTGTCCGCCGGCGCAGGCAGCTGAGGTCTGGAGGCATGCAAGCTGTTTGGTCTTTCACCTCCGGCTCCCCGCACCTCCCCTAGGTCAGTGGCTATACGTTAGATCAAGTCGGACCTCACAGGGTCAAGGGACTGCTGCCAATCACGCTACAATGCAGCGCGTAGCGGAGGAGATGAAGACCAGCGCGTCCTCCAGCCTCTTCCCACCGACCCCCTGCCCCACCAAACAACACCGCTTTTTTATGTGTCTACTTTTGTACTGCTTTGTGTTATTTTTATTCTGGGGAAGACATTTCAAATCCGACAGATCACTTGCAAAACCATGTCTGCCACATACCGGCTTTTTGTCTTCAAGTTGCCAATTACTATATATATATATATATATATATATATATATATATATATATATATATATATATCTTTTTTAAATATATTTTTTAAAAATATATATATTTTATATATATATATATATATATATATATATATATAGAGAGAGAGAGAGAGAGAGAGAGAGAGAGAGAGAGAGAGAGAGACAGAAGTGGTTCATGTCATGTTTCCTAGCATGTGGAAACATGTAGCATGTAGCTGGTAGCTGGTAATTCCTGGATGTTTAAAACTGCTCTCCCCCTGTCACTCACCGGGACGCAACCCGTTTTAACAGTTATGAAGAACCAGTCATTTCCATTACCCTTTCCAACGTGTCATTTTTTGGTGTCTAACCTTTTCCTACCCCTTTGTTTGCCTTTTGTTTGGCAACAGCTGTTATCATTTTTTTTTTTTTCCTTTTCTTTTTTTTTTCTTTTTTTCTTTCTTTCTTTTTTTTTTTTTTTTTTTTTGGTCAGCTGTGATTGCTCCGGGCAAAACAGGAGCAGATGGTGTTTTGCTATGCATGAATGGAGCGTTAGAGGAGTTTGGACTGAATAGGCCAAGTTTTGAATGGTGTCTACACAGCACCTGCCTCTTGTAGCGGCAGGGACACCGCAGTGGCATGATCTGTCTTGGTCCCGCCGCCACGCAAAGGGGAAGCGAGGGAGAGGACCAGGGGGGGGAGACCGCTTTGGGCACCGTCCGTATTTATTGATTTTCCTCCGAGCCGTGGCATAACGTGGTGTACAGTCACTTTGAGTTAATTGGATGTGACACAACAAGCATGTGTAATCTATCACTGCGCTCCCCTGGTATACTTGATCAGTTTTGTTGCCATGGAAACATGACCCGGTAATATAGTGTACCGCGTGTAATAGCCTGTATTAGTCGGCTAAGTAAGAATAATAAAAATGCTGTTGGGAGAGTTGGGATCGTGCGTGAAGTCCATAAATAAACTGATGAATTGGGGAGGGAGTCACTATGTAGCAGGGCACTAGGCAGTAAGCAGGATATGTGGAAACCAACCGGGTCCAAATAATAGGACACTGTGAATGTGTCGCTGCCTTGCTGTCAACCTTTGGGGCCGGATGATCTGTCAAAATAAAGCAGGCTTCCTGACAATATCTGACAGCTTGCCTAGCAATGCTCTTAGAGATTGTACTCAACACAAAATACTGCGCCAGACAGGTAGACTTCGCTTAGTACCGACATGCTGCCGTTGATATTGCTTCCTAAACGTAGTAATCTGAAGAGAATAGGTATGTACTACCTAAAATGTACTACCTGACTGTTTTATTGTATTTATGTGCTTATCCATTTCTTCTTGTAAAGTTAAATAATATCCCAAAAGTCAAATAAAATCAAAAACATGTCATGGATGTGTCCCTGTCACGCTGGGATGTCTGTCAGTCGTCGAGGCTTGGATGATCTGTCTAAATAAAGCAAGCTTCCCGAAACAAATCTGACAGCTGGCCAGGCGACGGATTTATTATTACTTTACTGTCCCGGTTTGACTTTAATGTATTCCCCTATGTCCTGAGTAAAGGTATCAAACAGTAACCAACCAACCAGTTCAAATGAATCCAAAGGGCAGGTGTGTTAATGATGGGATCACATTGTGCCACATTGTGAGAGGACTAGTCCTGTGTCCTCTTTCACTACAGGCGATGTCAGCTGACCTCACTCCGCTATCTTTAATCTCTATTCCAGAAATCACCTTCTGCTGAATACAGGTCTCCATTCAGTCACTGCTCATTTAAAAAAAAAGAAAAACATTGGAATGAATGTAAAACATACACAATACTGACATTCATATGTATCTACTGTCTGGTGCAGTAAACTTTGACTCATGTCTCATTTAGTTTTTGTTTTTTTTGGCGTTGCCAGATGGGTTATCGAGAGGCTTGTTGGCCTTGGCAACACGAGGTGTAAACAATGCTTATTAAAGGACACACTAATTACATTATGGGGTACTTCAACTAAAGCTCATAGAGGATCATCTAGCTCTGTTTGTTTTTCCAATGTATTTAATGATCACTCTTCAGTAACTAACACCGTTTATAGTAGTTTAGTATATTAACAATGTATTTATATATTCCTTCAGCTCTCACACTGGCGGGGTGCAAGTTAATCAGAAGTGAATTTTAGAAAATACCATGTATGTTATCTTATGTTTATGTATGTTTTTTTGTATGTCCAGAATAATCAATCAGCAGCATGAAGTAAGGGAGGAGCCTATCCTGTTAAACATGAAGCCATGGGAGCTGAATGTGAAGACATTGCAGTCAGAGATAAGTGACACATTATGTTGGCAGTAGCACTGCAAAGCTGTCCTAAACTACACAACATTGTGTTTTGTAAAATATGATTGTGTTCCTGTATTCAAGCAGACAATCGCACAATCGCACATCGGGAATGTTTTCTTTTTCATCACTGTTTGGTGGGTGTTTTTAAAGTGAAAAAGTGTGACCAGACTAACGAATACATCATAATTAGCAATTAGACGTTGCATGAAGCTATCAAGTTCTCCTAAATCATCGCTCCTGCCACACATCACAACACTCGTTTAGTCTGGCAGTTTCGAATAGCAAAGATACCCATTGGTCAGAGTGGCTGACAGTCCATTCAGCCCCCCCCCCCCCCCCCCCCCCCAGCTAAAAGCCCCCTAAACAAAGTTAACCATTGAACCCAGAGGTCAATAGTGCTCTCAACAAAGCTCGCCATTGGACTGCAAGGTGAAGAATTCCCTAAACAGGGCCGGCTGTTAGTCCAGCGGATTAATGATCTGCAGTAAACAAAGGCTGCCATTGGACTTGTGGGCCGAACCCCCCCCCCCCCCCCCCCTCCTTCCCCCTGCATAGGGTGCGCTCAATCAATACCGGTGAACATAGATATATATACGCAGTATCCTATGTATGTTTATTTTTTTTATTTCTCCCTCATGGGGGTCGGGGTGGTGGCTGGCTGTCGTTTGGCCGGTCGGACCGGAGTCTGGTCTGGTCTGGTCTGGTCTGGTCTGGTCTAACCGGCGTGTCCAGAGTCTGGGGGTTGTGGGTGGGTGATGCAGCGGTCAGATGGCCAGGGTGCCAGCAGGGCTTTTGTTCTTTCCCACATTGTATCTGTGCATTGGACAGGAAAACAACAAAAGGGAGCAAATAAATCATTAAAATACAGAATCCCTCAAGCCACCACCACCCCCCCCCACACACACACACACACACACATGTGACTCCTGGGCCGTCCTGCGACGTACGGCGCTCAGCGTCTGACCTCGGCCGGGAGCGCCAGACAATTAGGTCACCTCGTGATGGGTGTTACCCCGATGACATATTGGCCCTCGTCGTGTTCGCCGTGTTTTTATCGGCATTACTTAATAGGACGGTAGATACTAGTAGACGCTATTTACGTGCACAGCGTGCGTCGCTGCTGTACACACTACTGTATCGACTGTGTGTTTTTGCGAGGCTTCATGACCGCACCGCAGGCCGAAAAGTCCTGTAAAGCAATCATTCATGAAGCCATAGTGGGGGGAAAAATAACCCCCACAAAAAAAAGGATAAAGGAAGTGAAATATTTATTCAACTATTCAAATGAAGCCAATCCCTATTACAGGGGGAGCAGTCTGTTATGCGAGGAAATTATGGTATTTGTTGTGTCTGTGCATGTGGGTGTGCATGTGTGTGTGTGTGTGTGTGTGTGTGTGTGTGTGGTGGGTATGCATTCACATGTTCGGCTGCAGCAGTGTTTTGAAAATATGTGTAACCTTTTTATTGCGGCGTCCCATAACTCCAGCCCTGGTTGTGAGATATTTGTACACACAGTGACCGCGGTGCTAAGAGGTTACAGAATAACAAGGAGCCCCATGCATTATTAATAGGCTCTGCTGTGAATCTGTTCAGAATAATAACAGCTATTTCTCAGAGGCTCATTACTGTGTTTTTAAAGCATGGCTTTGGTAGCCATGGACACCCCACTCTAACACTCTCTGCTCAGCCCTCCTCCCTCCTCCCTACCTCCCCCTTCCCTCCCCCCTCGCTCTCTCTCTCTCTCTGCATTGAGATTCAGGTCATGCGCGCCACTCGCTGTTTTTTAATTTTCAATTCATCATAAGCGCTTTATGACTGTTGTCAGTGCGCTCGTCTGCAGTTTTTCTTGCAGACCTCTTCACTTCGGCGTCTTCTGACAGGACAGATGCTGCGATTAATCACAGCGGCCGTCGTTTAAATACTGATCTGAAGAGCCAATCACCTGCAGTCGCATGGGCCCCCCGGTGCCAAATTAGATATTTTTTTTCTTTTCTGTTTAAAAACAACAGGCGAACAATTTGGATATGTAATCCCTTTTTCTGTACAATGGCGCCAGAGGAAATTCGCTCTCCAAAAAAATGTGTGGCTCACAGTAAACAGCGTTGTTGAGTCTTTGAACCGCCTTGCCCAAAAAATAAGGACCTTCCCAAGGCCATGGCTTTGCACCCCATTGTGGAGATATGATAATTATTGTTTGCTTGCTCCCTCCTCCAACTCCCCCCTCACCCCCCCCCCCACCCCAACTCACCATATTATTCAAGGGGAGCTCAGCAGCCCTCTGGGGAAGACTTGGAAATGAACCAGCGTTGAAGGGAGTGAGAGAGAGGCTGAATCCAAAGCACTTGTGTTTGAGGAAGGAGACGGTTATTGAGACAAGCACCAGTTACACGCTGACCCGCTCCACTCCCAACTCTGTATTCACGTACCGTTACAAACTGAACCCCTGCTGAAGGTACACACTGTAACAATGAGATGTATAGGTCATGCATCCCTGTTTTTATACTATTAGTCTACTATAAACATGTGTATAATGACTTGGTTTAAAGTGTGTGGTGAATAACTGAGTCCTATGCATATGTATCAATGTAGTTATCTTTATTTTCCAGTAGCTAACAGGTTGACAAAACAAATACTTCATAAAAAGTATGGCTAATATAGTCTTGGAAATGAGCCGATTCTTTTCAAATAAATATTTGTGATTGTTATTTTAATTCTGATCATCAAGAGACACAAAGAAATATATAATACTTCATACAAAATTATGGCTACGGTCATATTAGTGATGGAATGTCTCTGTGTTTGTCTTCATGGTAAAGCAGAATTCAAGGGTTAAATTATCTTCACTATCAAGAGCTCAAAACAGGTTTTTAAAGAACGTCATACTGATATCTATTGACAGGTTTTCAAAAGCAGTTGGTTTATAAGCGAAAAACAAAGGAAAGAAATGCCACTATGGAACTCATAAAAAAAGTACAAAAGAGCATAAATGCACTATGTGATATAGCAATCCACAGGTCGTTTACCAACGTTTTAATTAAAGCCTTACATATTAAAACTTTACAACAAGTGATATGAAAAATGCACAACATTTTCTTTTTCAGGAATTTTATGTACAGCTGGCTAAAATACCCCCCAATGTTTTTCAATTGGCTTTGACAGTGCAACAAACTGGCTTAGCGAGTCTTCTTTTCCCCAAAAAAATGTTTTGTTGTTGAGACAAATAAGGACCCAAGGAATAGTGTAAAAATACATCATTCGTGAAACCATCTGCCCCGATCCAGATATTTGTATTAACAATAAAATATCCCTTTATAACACAAAATAAAAACATAATTTAATTATTACACATCTGAAGTAAAAACAAAAACACATCAGAGGGTGATTTTTTTTGTTGTCTTTTTCTTTTTGGAGCGCCAGGTACACACATGTGAGGGTAAATGTAACTCAGCAAAGGAGGACAGTGGCGGAGGACAGCTCCTCTCTACGAAACACGTACAGCAGATTACAGCTACAGTCGATGACAGGGTGACATAAATGATTCATGGCAGTATTTGTCAGTCTATTCTGTCCTTCATTCAGTGAGACACATCCAAAGATCTTCTTTTTTCCCCCCTCTCCACCTAACCCCTCCGTGTCCTAAAGACATTGTCTGTCTTTGTGACATGAGTCGAATGTGTTGAAAAATCACTTTAGCCCCTTACATCGTGTGATGGTTTGATCATTTCCTCCTGGGCAGTTTCTAATCAAGAGAAGTATAGCGAGAGGGTCTCAGAATATACTGGCCAGTGTGGTAACAGGTATTGATTGGTGGATACTGGTTTCCAGTATGACTCTACCTGGGAATCATTCGGTTCAGGCGCTCTCTGCAAGAGGCGGGAGCTGCTCAAAATTGGTTTTGTTAAAATACCTTCAAAATGTCCATTCACTAGACTGAACTGACAACTCTGATCTCATAAATAAAGCTTTATTGTTAAATAAAAACAGCAAAAGACATTCTCGTCTTCCCACATACAATGAGTCAGTAAAAAAAAAAAAAAAAAAAAAAAAGAAACACAATTTAAAGACCCAGCAAAGAAACCAGTCAGCGGGTATCCCCTCACAGCTCCGCCTATTTCATAGACAAAATCCATCTTACTGTATTCGCGCTCTGTACACATATGTGCATATCCGTCTATAACAATGGACAAAATTCTCCTGTATAACATTCCCATATCTCTTTTTACACACTTTTTAAGTGCAACTTAGAAAAAGCAACCTAGAATGATGCTTTTTATTTTTATTCCTGCTCTTTGAGAAAGGACTTGCTTTGTTTTGGCTCAATAGATGCTGACCTGGGACATGGCCTGGGCATGGGCCTGGATTTGGGAGGGGTGAGGCTGCTGAGGCTGACTGGAGGGCTGGGGGCTGCCCAGGGACGTGGAGCCGCTCACTGAGTGGGGCGTGCCTGGTGAGTGCTGGGGGGGGGAACACTGGGACTGGTGCTGCTGCTGCTGCTGCTTCTGTTGTTGTTGCTGCTGCTGCTGCTGCTGGAGATGCTGAATTTGCTGCTGATGCAGTTGATGCATCTGCATGTGCTGGAGCTGCATTTGTTGCTGCTGCTGCTGCTGCTGTTGTTGCTGTTGTTGGTGCTGCTGCTGTTGCTGCTGCTGTTGCTGCTGTTGTCGCTGCTGCTGTTGCTGCTGCTGTTCCTGCATGTGGTGCTGTTGCAGCTGTTGCTGCAGGTGGTGTTGGAAATGCTGATGCTGCATCTGCTGCTGGATGTGCTGGTGGTGCATCTGCTGCTGCTGCAGCTGGTGGTGCTGCAGGTGCTTCTGCATCTGGTGCTGCTGCTGCTGCTGCTGCTGTTGGATCTGCTGGATGGCATGCTGCTGCTGCCCCGGTGGCATGGGTGGACTCATCTGGGACATGGCATTGGACTGCGCTCCCCCAGCGCCCATCTGGCCTAGCATCTGCGGCGGCAACCCAGAGGGCGCGTTCTGGTGGCCGACCGCCACCGACGACACCATCTGATTGCCCCCTAGCCGCATCTGGATGGGTTTCGGGGCGATGGCCCGCGGCATGGCCTGCTGCAGGGCCAGGCCGGGCGAGGGCATGGGCGAGTGCTGGTTGAGAGGAGACGGTAGCACCATGCCCGGAGACAGGTTGGTGGAGGCCAGCGTCTGCTGCACCGAGCGGATGGTCTGCGCCTCGGCGGACTCTGCTGCAGCCTGGGTGGACACAGCGGCAACATGGGCTCCGTGAGTCCCGGCCTTTCACAGAGCTGCTCAAACTAACTTGCGCATATTCATGCGAGTTTATTTTTTACTTTTTACTTTTGTACTTTTTCTTTTGTTGCCTTGCAGAAGGATGAAGGATGTTTTGGTGTAAGGCCTTCCAGAAGGCTGGTATTATTGACAGTGAATATATTTTACTTTTAAACAGTTCGAATTAACACATATTTTAGGTGAAAAGGTGTAAAAAAAAAAAAGGATTTTCTCACCTTGGAAACCAGGCTGGCGCGGTACGCCGCAAGTGCTTTTAAATACTCTTTTTTGGCAGCTTCTGTTTTACTTTTGTACACCTGGGAGGAACAAAAAAGCCAAGTAATTACATTTACAAATAGTACACACGGATGAATTCACACATATATTATAAATATAAAGACGAATCCCCCCATTATAAAAGGATTTCTGACTTCAGCTGGAGTAAAACAGACCTTCAGATTGTCGTGCAATAGTCAAGACATTCAGATTGATCAAAACTTGCAGGTGTACCTGTTTCTGCTCCTCGCCAAGACCGTCCCACATGGACGCCACGATCTTGGAGACCTCGCCGAAGGTGGCGTTGGGGTTCTGACCCTTGATGGCGGCCTGCGTGTCTCTGAAGAACAGCGCGTACGCCGACACCGGCTTCTGGGGCTCGTTGGGGTCCTTCTTCTTCTTCTTCTTTGGTGTCTTGGGCTTCTTGGAGGGATCTATGGGAGCGGGCCTCTTCTCTCCGATGACCTGCCAACAAAACATGATCTCATTTAGATAAGAACGCAGAGACAACCAAGCCCATTGTTATTATTCGCCCGTAAATCCATAGGGCTATGAATTGGTTGAAAAGAGGCTCCGCTGCAAAACAGTATCCTTTGTTGTCCGTGTTTTAGGTTATTTATTAAAAGCTATAATGCTGCCAAACACAATAGGAAAATATTTTACTGACCACATGGAATGATGCAGGACAGACATGATAAATTGCTCTTAGGCAGCCTTCCATTAAAACAAAAATCACACATTTCCATACAAAATTACTGTCATGCAGATGGTCAACGAAAATATTTTCGCATTTTCCGAAGCATACAAAAACAACTTTCAGTACTGCGAGGCTCCTTCCTCAGAGGCATTTTTCAAATGGCTAGTAATGGGTTTATTAATTCATCCCGGGTTTCCTCACCCGGTTGCCGTCGTCCTGGTCGTCCTCGTTGATGGAGCTGGAGGGGGATGGCGTGGCCGACTTGCTGGCGGGCGGAGACGGAGACGTGTGGGTGATGTTGTTTTGTCCCGACATGTTCAGGTGGGATTGGTTGATGGTGGTCAGGTGACCGCGGGGCATCATCCCATTGGGGTTGTTCATGTTGATGAGGGACCTCATCATCATGGCCGGGTTGGAGGGGTACTGGCGGAGATGGCTGGGTCCCACGTTCTGTAGATGAACAGCAAAGACGAGACGCCATGCGATGAGATTACATGTTCGCGATGTTTGAGCATTATGGGTTTTCATATTAACAAAAAAATGACAAGAGACATTAGTGTGGTCATTTCTGTCTTCATGTACAGAATATTATTTACACCGTGTATACTTAAGATATAAAAGAAAGAAAACACAATGGTAACAGATCCAAAAGGAGGGTTGTGTGAACAGGTTTAAGTTCTATATGGTGAAAGGAAAAAAAACTAATCAACCCACGATTCCCACAGAACAGAGCCGGCAGGGATTCATTATCTGTGGTGCACAATGCGCAGAGACCGTTATTGATGCGCGCCGTCTCCCTATTCACTACCCAATTTAATGTGCTGTTGCGACGGCCCGCGAGAAGGCTTGAGAAGCCATAGCCTTGAATAACAGAAATATCTCATTGAACGGCAGCAGAATAGATCACATGTCACTTTGTCCCATTACCATCCACCACGCATAGCCTTGAGAGTGGAGGAGCCCTCCTCATAAGATAGAAATAGAGAGGCAACAGAAATCCATTGATTTACTATAAGAAAAAAAACTATTGTATGGAAATCAGTGACAGGGTTTCTTACTGGCTACTGTCTGGAGGTTATCAAAACATGTGGATAGAGAAGATGGAGCCGGTTCCCCTCAGGTTGCAACCTAACCCCCCCCCCCCCGGCTGTAGGAAATAAAATGGATGGTTCCAGTCGGTGTTTGTGTGCATGTAACCATTATTCACAAATCCTCTTTCAATTGAGGTGCCCTGTAAAATAAAAAAAAACACCATGTATTTGGTCCGCCATGTGACTTTTTAAACACTGCAGCCTTCCCCCTTGCTTCTGGGGAAGAAGCCACAGAGAAATGATCGCTCCTCCAGTACATTTAGATGGAATTCTGTTTTGCGGCTGCATTCATAGATCATACTTTGGCTGCCAAAGAGTAGAAGAAATACTTCTGTATAATCAACTCCATAAATCAACCGGTTGAGAGGATAAAATGTAAGTGTCTTGGACAGATTCTCTACCTTCCACTGTCCCGGGTGTAATATAATAACATCTTTTAGAAAAATGGAGTATGTTCTCCTCCAGTGAAACATTTTGGCTCTCGAAAGTGACTTACCAGAGGGGCAACAGAAGTGCATGCATTGATTGTGATGAGGGTAAAATTAGAGGGGAGCCGCCGGTTCCCCGGAGGTGAGACTGATCAGAGGGATAGTAGAAGTGACGTGGAACAGCGATGGGGAATTGAACACAACAGTAACGGCGATTTGTTCTCCCTCCCTAGGTAGATCCATCTGGTATTTAGCGGCGCACAATTCAATCTCTCCCTGCATCAACACACCGTAAACCGCCGTGCACCTGGCTTTATTGAAAGGACCTTGTGAACAGCCGTCTGCAAAAACAATATTGTAATAGCATTTCCAAACAAACATGCTGGATCTATAAATTATTTTGGTTCCATGTGTCATGTCTACTCTATTTGATAAATGCAACCTATCAAATTATCAAATGCAGTCTATCACTTTGTGCATTCATCAAATCAATATTTCATCAATGCAAAACCTATTCCTCACGAACGTGCGGAGAATATTCCTCAACACGTAATCACGCGTACCTTCAGCACTCTTTCTTAGAAACGCTGCAGTCAACAAGCCGTTGACCAAGTGACTCTGCTTTCCATATTTCCTGCCCAAAGTGTTCTTCTCATTTTCATTACTGAGCACACGATGGCTCTCAGTTTGCTCTCTGCTCGTTGAGAACATCAAAGACACACACACTGAGCTCATTAGTCGTAGCCATCTGTATAATAGCACTTTCACCCAATCCCAATGATGCAATTTTGACTCAGAGCAATGGCCCATTCCACCATTTATTTGGAATATGGTGATTTCCTCAAAATGGCTTTTAGATGCGGTGCATTTTGGAGACCTGCCACAGTTAAATATCCACCACTAAAACACATCATCCTTGTTAGATTGATAAGCACGCTGCCACATTTCCCTCTTCATCTATTGGTATAAAATAGCAGTGATACTAAAAAGGTGCCTGATTTCCACAAACGCTACAAGGAACAACAACAACTGCCAATAACGGACATCCTTGTTCGTCTTAAATAACAGTGGCGCTGATTATGAATAAAAAATCCAGAACAAGTTTGTCTCTCTGCTGTCTCATTTGCATATTGATTGCAGTATTGTCTGGAGCTGCAGCAGACCTCTTACTAGAAGGTTGATAGTCATCATAAATCTACAAATAAAGTCCTTATCTTGGGTGCACAGCGGTCGCGTGTGCCTTAGCTTTGTCAGATTGTATACTGTGTGCATGTCGCACATGTGTTTATGTATGTGCATGTTTGCCCGACGGTAACACCAAACGCGCAAAAAACAACCACTAAGATTAGGATAATCTCCGGAAAAATCTTATTTTAAAATATGATTCTCGGACATTGTTCATTGATAGCATAACACCATTAAGGTTGTCTAGTGATCAAAACAAGTGTCTAGAATTATGCAGAAACACACAACCTATATCTACATGTAGGTTATATATATCTACATGTAGGGAGGTATAGGTGTTGGAGATTTGTCTTTGCCTTTTCAAAGCTCGGCGTCCAATGACTGCAAGTGTTTGGACTAGATAGCTCGCGTTTCTTATTCCGCCACGTAGGAATAGAAATGTAAACAGTGATGTCAATAAATAGCGGCCCTGTGACTGTTGTCAGAGATATTGCAAATAGGAATTTGGAGAGGGGGGAGAATTTATGAACAGTGGTAGCATGTGAGCTATAACAGGCTGAAAAGAATGTTAACAAGTTCAATTTCCATTCAATCAACAGCCGAGCTCTTGGAAACCTTCCATGGCAGGAGAGAGGCAAAATCATCTATATGGTAATTATAAGGATGAATCCCCCAGTAACTTTCGCCAGCATGAAAGGTCAGTCCTATTAAAGATAGTTTATCAGTGCTCTGCACATATTCCTTTACTCGGCCTCTAAACGGGTACATCATTTTATTTTTTTCCCCTCCATTTTCAGCAGCCTGCTGAAGTCTGTGCTTAAGCCAAATGAGAAAAATGGAATTTTGAATGCCAGTAAAGGCTATAATAGCATGAAGATAAATTGTTTTTCTTTCCGCTGCCCTGTCTCAGTCAAACCTCTCTCTCTCTCCTCTCTCTCTCTCTCTCTCTCTCTCTCTCTCTCTCTCCCCTCCTCTCTCTCTTTCTCTCTCTCTCCCCTCCTCTCTCTCTCTCCCCTGAGCAATGTGTCCTATCTCTCTTACCTCTCAAAAACAAATCTAGCTAAAACTCACCTTGTGAAAACACACACACAAATGCACATACGTATGCATGCACGCACACACACACACACACACACACACACACACACACACACACACGCACACAGATCATGAGGCCAAGGGTGCCTCTCTCCGTGATCTAGCCAATACCCCTTTCACATATCTCCCGATGCACTATGGGTATTTAAAACATGTCCAACATGACATCATTCCATTTTGAGCAGTGCCTGAGAAAACTAAATTACAGAATCAATCATGCAGAAGGTCAAGCCAAGACTTCATTACTAGCATTGCATGCCTGCATGAATATCTTTCATTTCTGACTGACCCCAGTGTGTCACAATGGCCGTCTGTCATGACAGGGAGAGCGAGAGAGAGAGAGAGAGAGAGAAAAAAGAGAGAGAGAGAGAGAGAGAGAGAGAGAGACAGAGACAGAAACAAGAGAGAGAGCGAGAAGAGAGAGATAGAGAGAGAGAGGGAAAAAAAATAAATAGCAAAAAGAAAAATGAAATGGAGTGAAAAAAAATCCACTCTCTGAAATTGATGTACAGCTGACGTCAGTACCACTTGGCTTGGACGGAGATAAGACAGGGAAAGCAACATAAACAGTGTAAAACACATTGGCCACATTTTCCATTTGATTTCGGGATATATTGGTTTGTGTGTAGTCAACATTTAGGGTATTACATTCGCTGATGAACTACACAATATATGAGTGCATTGAACCGTGCGAGCGGGAGGCAGCGAATGGCTGGCTGGCGCCCGATGTTATATTTCATGCAGTCGCTAAGTGATGCATGAGGTCACAGCTCTGATTAGGTATTATCTTGGTAATTGGTGCACTGCTGTATTCCTAATGAATCAGAAACAGCAAGTCAACCATAGAGACATTACCTCATGCGCCCCTTATATAAATCCTCATATAATAAAACCTGACCACACATCTCTTTATACGCAGATTTTACAACAATGTACCATCATGTGATTCCAACCCAACGGTGGCTGGTGAGGCGATGCTGAACTTTACTTTACATTATCCAAGGAAAGGCAGAAATAAAAAAAAAAAGCCAGCTGGTAAAGATAAAGGCACCAGGTGTTTTTTGGGAAAGTGCTCAGAGACCCTCGCTGTGCAGCGGGGAAGAGCATCAAGTAGAAATTGTGAATAAAAGCAAGGCTGGCAGCTCTAACTCTGCTACTATTTGGCACTATTGAGATTCAATCACAAATCAGGAGGACACATGCTGGGAGACAAAAATGAGAGTCAGAAGCTTGTTAGGAGAGCAGATTAAATAAATAATGACTTCAGATGCAGGGCCTTGCCAGGCATTCGTGCAGCTGAGAACATATATTTCTGTCACAGAAACCCCCAGCATCTGTGGCCAATTTGAAAGACATATGCTCGACATTAGGGGAGAGGAATTAGTCGAACACTTGGCAGAGCAATGACATGGATGGGACCTCCGAAAATAGCCCAGGTAAACTGATTCTGATTGGTTATAAAGAGGGTTTATTTGCAGACCAATCAGCCCTATAGAAAGCAGAGACGCGGGTATGCGGTATGCGGCGCATAGTAGCTAAATCTAAAAACGAACAAAAATAACACTGAATGCAAATACGACCCTATAACTCCATTATTAAGACACTGACACAATGACAAAACATCCTTTATAAGGATAGGATTTATAATAAACCAGTGTTTGTTGTAAAAGGAATCCATCAAAAGACTTCCCTTATCGCATCTCAAGTTGTGTTCCTTTCTCAAGGCGAAGATAAAGATGTAGATGAATTGAATTTCTTTCACGCATTGTCTCTTGACTTTTGGGGATCAATCCCATTTGCGGGGGGGGGGGAAACGATGGGCCACCGTAAGCCCGCCTTACAATGTGAGATGAGCGATAACAACGACGGCGGCGGCGCTAGTGTGCCTCGCTCACAAAGCCACGAGGCAAAGGAGCAGAAACCTCCGCATTCATCCTCTGTTTTTTTTTCTAATAGAGTCTACACACAATCAGAGACATGAGCCATGCAAATGGTGTTAAAGAGAGACAATGTTGGGGAATCAAATCTAATCCTCCAGCAAGTCGTGAGAACAGTCAGGAATGTAATTGTGTCAAGGTTTTCGTTTCTTCCAGATGTAGAAAGCTTAACTGACCATGAAATGAAAATTCTTTAGGCGAAAGCCCGGTGGGACTCACGACTGTAACGTTACAAAAACCTCCAATTATTTCACCCCTGTGCCAGCAGTGTTGGGCTTGGGGGGGGGGGAAGTGGAGTAATCACGTAACCTCATGCCCATATGGTATGTAAATAAATATACCATCACTGGTATGTTTGGGGGAGAGAGTGTGTGTGTGTGTGTGTGTGTATATTTAAGTTAAAACCACAATGTGGTGTTGAGGTCCACAAGGTGAACCCGGCGCGGCTTCTCGGCACGTCTTCATTATTTCATGGCTTTGCCCCTAAATGAATCTTCCCATTTCGTAATAGGTCTGTAAGACTAGTCAGGCAGTGACATTTCAATTTTTTCCTCCCCAATGATCATGTGATTGTGGCATTTGAAAATGTCTTTCTGTTCCCAGATAACAATCTCAAAATCTATCGCACATAGCATTAGGGATGAAGACGAGACAATTCTTCATCTGCTTTTATGCTTTTCTGAATTTGACCATCCGTATAACTGGAGGGCACCTCTTCCCCCGCAAAATCTATTTTAATTTCCTGCACTTAAACATGCTTGTACACTAAACGTTGCCTGTAGCTAATTCTGGGGACATTTCCGGAGTCCACATACCTCCATGCTATTCAATAATACAAATGCAGGACAGGGAGAGGGATGTCAGAATGGCGCCCGGCAAAGACCTCATGTGACACCGGACAGAAGCATGCGTCAGCATTTACAGTAGTTGGGCTTCTGGGAGGAACATGAATTATCTATGAGACTGAAAAGGTTTTTTTTGCTTTTGGGGACCGTTTCCACTGTCCTTCCAGGTCTGAATGGTCTTTGTACTCTGATAACACCTGCCCTCTATTCACATCTGCTCGCCATACAAAGGGGCTGATCACTGGCAATGCGCGCGGTCTTTTTGTGTTCACAGTTAGTAACACAATATCATGACATTTACTCGATGCAAGCATATACCTCCTGTGTTGTGAGCGAGGCTAGGTGCCGCGTTGACAATAGGTGACACACTAAACACTGCGACGGTGACGCCATGGTGAGAAACATCCAAAGAAAAGAAGTGTCCTTTTCTCCCACCTTCATGGCATGCAACGGCTTCCCCGCACGTCTACAGTAGGGGTTAATATTACAAGAAACCCATATGTGTTTGTATTTAAAGCACTGTTGCTAGCATCCGACGCGGACAAAAGCCTGCGGACGGTGAATCAAACGCGAATGTGTCGTACGTATTACGAGCTGTCGAATATGATATGTGCATGCGGTGCGCGCACAATGAAGTACTCACCGCAGGTAGGCCACTGTTGACAGCGATACCGTCCTGGTCCATCATGTTGCGTGAGATGGTAATGCAGGGCAGCTCCAGACTCTGCGGGGGGAACTGCGGGGTTAAGGGGATCCGGTGCTGGGCGGCCGGTTCCTGGACTCCCTGGAAGGGCGAGTGGACCTCCGATAAGCCCAGGCCGTGCTCCATCTCCGGCGGAGGGGTGATGGGTGGGATCTCGAACTCTTCGTCCCCCAAACTGGGCGTGTGGAACGTCTATGGAGATAAAAATGCCAGAAAAACACGCTCAACGCTCACTTCACTAACACATAACCCGTAAAAAACAAAATCGGTTGTTGTTGAGTTAGATCCGGCGTGCCGGGGCGGGGACCTTGTCGGGGATTAAATCACACAACTTTGTTTTCCCGAACGGGAGTCTTTTCGTTCGGCACAAATAGACTTGTCAAGAAGTGTGCACTGAGTTGTAACATTTTCTAAACCTATTAAGTCCACTTTGAGCAAAGAGTGAAAAGGAGCAAAATGCTAAAATATCAAACAGCAATCACGGAAGAGAGGACAGATGAAAAAAAAAGCCTGTTAATCTCTGGAATGGAAACTGTGCTGATGTTGTGCAGAGGAAAGTGTCACAAGGAGACGGTTTAGGGGACATTTTGATAGATTTTAACACTGGGAGCGGCTGGAAATGTTTCTTTTTGTTCCTGCCTGCCTGCTTTCTTCCTCATCAAACACTTAAATCCTCCCTGGCTTTCAAATTAAAGCATTTGGTCACACTTCATTTGTTTATTTGCCTTTCCTACAGTCGGCAGTCACCTCTTTGAATCCTGCCTTACCCACTGTTGAGAGACCTGCTAAAATAGGAACGACTGCTGAACACCACCACATCCAGATGTGGAGCACAGTTCCCTGTGCTGCTTTCTGTGCAATTTCTTATCCACAACTGAACTTAATTAACAAAACAGATGAGGAGACCAATAGAAAATAAATAACGTTTTGGGCTCGTAAAACCATAACACATTTCCTTGTGTTCAACAATTTTGCAATCCCTTTCTCCATCTGTAATTGGTTTAAAAAATCAAAAAAAACATGTGTCTGGTGGCGTTGCTGTTGATAAGATGAAGAGGGAGTTTTAGCGTTCATCGATTGTGCATAACATTGATCATATTGGTTTTGTATTGAGACATTCGTTGGCGGCTGCTTCTCACATCCAGCTCTTCCTCCTAGAGGTGACAAGCGCCGGTAATACCTGAGCATGTTCACCATGCTCCTCCTGTCCTGCTTCATTTGGTCTTCATTTGCTTTCACAAGGGGATGGAATAACAGACTGGGGGGCTGCAGAGGCAATATGCCAACACAGCCCTTGATTAGAGAATATTAATGTTCCCCTAGCTTGCATCAGCACATGGATACTTGAAGCTAATTCATTGTCTACTCAGGGCAGCTGAGTTGACAAGCGCTGATGAATTCCAGTGGTGGTGAAGGGAGGTAATAGACTTCTCTCTTTCCTCATGCTCTTCACTCTCTAAGCCTCAGTCGGCTCTAGTGTATGTGTGTGTTTACGTATGTATGTATGTGTATGTATGTGTGTATGTCTGTAGTGTAGCGTCTCCATATTTTCTGCAACAAACCGTATCTGTTTTTTGCACCAATTTTCGAGATGCACACAAATACAACATAGTTGCTGTATTTGTGATTCACATTATTACTTGTATGTGCATTTAGCAGAACTGTCATAGCATTGCATAGGTCCCTGATTTGGGCTTTTTTGTCTCTGTACTGTTAACAGAACAGTACCCACATGGGTTCCCAGTGTTATAGAAATGTGTAAGTTAAATTAGGGCAGCACTATGTAGGCCACACGTATAGGGATGGCGACAGTGGCCTGAATTAAAGAGCCAACTAAGAGATGTGAAACAACCTTCAAACCTGCAATACAGAAGGGAAGTAGGACTGAACCCCGGATGGCAGACACGGCCGTGACCTTCACTCAACCCAATGTACTGCGAGACTTACCGGTACTCGGAAAGAAAAAAGTCAACATTGGTATCTTCTAAAAAAGGGATTATATGTGTAGGGATAGGAGGACAAACGACGGGACAAGAATCAATATTGTGGACTGTGTTTGTGTGGCGGCCGGCCTCTCTGGTAATGATGAGCCAAATGAACATCCACACAAAGCTGATAATAGAGACATGGAGGGTGGTGTCTCAACCGGAGTCAGTGTCAGCTGTCAGCGAACCGAGGCCCGCTCCCTCGGGTGGAGGTGCCAGACTTGGAGAGTCTGGTAGTGCCCACAGAGCGCTACAGAGTCGAACACACTGTCTGGTGTCACTTCACATAAAGCCAGTCTAATTCTGCACGGGGAGCAGCTTAGGGGGGCTCTGATCTCAGATTATGAGATGCACAATCCACTTTATTCACATCAGCAGGCTGATTATCCATTTAAATTGTTCTGAAAGGCTCACAAGAGCCAAGTACCAGAACAGATGCTGGTTGGCTCAGAGTGAAGTGGCCATTGGACAGCTAAAGGAGGAAAAAAACGCATGTGTATGTTGACTTTCTGTCGTATACAACCCAGTGTGCATATGGATGCCTGTGTGTGTGTGTGTGTGTGTGTGTGTGTGTGTGTGTGTGTGTGTGTGTGTGTGTGTGCATGCTCATGAGTGTGTGTTTGTTGCATTCAGTTGGTTGCCATTGCCAATGTATTGTCATCAGGCACCAGGGCAGGCCAGCCTCAGCAGCGGGCGCATAGGAATATAATTGATCTGTTTCTATTTGTTTAACCTCTAAGTCCATTTTCATTCATCATTCTTTTATTATACTTCATGAGAATGTCTTTTTGATTTGATGTTTAGTACAATTCATAATCGATCACTTGGTCCCAAATGTGAATTGGGTTGGTATGGCTATGAATCAGCTTTTTTCTTATGTCTTTATATTATCTTTTAAGGTTTTAGCTGAACGCCATTGGCACAGCAACATACACATGACAGCAGATCATATCCCCATACTGACATGACACACAGAAGACTCCTCACACACAGGACTTCACACACACACACACACACACACACACACACACACACACACACACACAATTCACATCAGCAATGTGTGTTTTCATAAAAGCCGCGACAATAAACGTTAACTGGGCCGGTTGTAGCGACGAAAAACGCACAGGAAAATCGTAAGGAGCTGAAGGAGAGACATTTACGATGATGTTCCCTCATCAAACCCTCCCTGAGTTGCACTCCCATACTCTCCTTACTAGACCGCTATACCCGTCAGATATTAGGAGGCCAGAACCCAGAAAACACTTCTCAGGCAATTTCTCCTGTCTTTCAATAAACTTTGTAATCCAATTCACAGATGCAATAACCAGGACTTGTTAAAGGCAGCACCATGCAATTACGGCATATAATCGTCCTCAGAATCAATAGAGCCAGTGTTGAGGCTCGGGTTTCCAATATGTGGACAGGCAGAGTGCAAGGCTCTCCTCGCGCTGGAGACGTCCGCCGCGGCTCTCCCAATCAACATTATTTCAAATTTGAAATATGTGAAGGCCATTTCTGCATGTTTGTAGTTCATTACACCTCTCTAATTTGATTGCGAAGGTAAGGAGATACCTGTTAGGGGGAACTCTATCTCGGGGTACCGGATCGTTTTCCTGGAGGAAAGCAGCGAAGCTTTCCCCCCGTTCGGCTGTATTCTTTACCGGAGCGCACCGAGGTCATCTTATCTCATCCCTTAAGTGCATAAGGTAAATGATATGTCAGCTATCTGAACGGCTCTGACACTCACACACAGAATCGCTTTCGCTTTCCTCCAATGTATCTTAATTAGAAGTTGTGCAAACCAGTAATGGCTGCATGGGGATTACTTTGGATCCACATATAGTAGCTGCTCCTGCATTTAGGAGTCAGGGGGTCAAGTGTACACTTTTCACTCAGACATGGAGCAAATATTGTTGAATATCTGTTACAAAAAATACATATATAATAAGCTTTTTACATTTTTTATGACTTTAACTTTAATGTAAAGTGCTCTATAAATAAAGTTTGCACAATATATTATAACACTGTTTCATTCATAGTGACGAGTCCTCGTTCTGTCACGTTGAATAGATTTTATACCAGGAAAAACGCATTAAAGGATCAGATTTTACAAAACATGGTAATCAGAAACATTGATCTACTTATGGACGGGCGTTGCGGAAAAACTGCCTCAATCATTCAGAAGAAAAAATATGGAACAATAAATACGTCTGTTCACATATACTACATACACGTTTCCTTGCACTTTCTTCCCCTGGCCTCTCTTTCTTTCTTTTCTCTCTCTCTCTCTCTCTCTCCTCCATAACGCCATCTGGGCCGTAACGCTGGAAACAGTTGTTTCTTTTGATAAAATGCAAATGAGCTGAGCTGTTCTATCAACTAGTTCGCCCTGATCCCCCCCCCCCCCCACACACACAGCCGTCTCCCCAGCATCGCTGCTACAGAGGGGCCCTCACAGCTGGCTGTTGGTCCTCCTCATACAACCACAAACACACAATTCCCCCCCCCCCCCCCCCCTATACACACACACACACACACACACACACACCTCCTGAAGTTGTGGGCCCCTGCAGCTCCTGGAAAGAGAGGAAGCACCCACTCGAAATGTGCAAATGTGGGGTAAAATTAAAAAAACGTACTCCCTTAGTGCTCTGGGCTTTGTGGTGCAGTCACTTAAACATAAGGTCACCCCCCCGCCGGCCCAAATACTAGCGTGTTTATTCTTTCTTTTTTTTATTGAATGTCACGGTAGCATCGACGACACCGAGTTAATTAAAAATGGAAACAATAGCCGCCTAATTGCCGATGTGTGCAAAGTGTGAAGTGCGGACAAGGAAATGCCGTTTCCCTGCACTCAGGATAGCACTTCTATTAGAGTTGGAAAGCAGACAAATCTCTAAAAGAAGCAGAATGAATGAGATTAGTCTGTTGGAGCCACAGAGGATGATGGGTATTTCTGGTGTACTTGTCTCTAATGACAGGGCAGTGAAGTGGGTGAAGGCAGAGTAAGAACAGTATATTTAGGACACAGTTACGTCTTGTTTTCCTTTTTTTCTCCTTTTTCGCAGTGAGGGGAAGAAGAAGACTGTTATGTTGCTCCAGGAGAGACAAAGCCAGCGCCTGAACCTCTCTCTCTCTCTGTTGTCAAGGGGACCGCTCTCTTTGTGTTGTTTTAGTTTACCTGTGTTGTACTTAGGGTGCTGATTTGTAGTTGCAAACAAGAGGTGTTAGGGTAGTGACGCGGTGTCAGAAGACGGGGAGATGTTTAAGAGTTTACATATTTCTGCAAAAGGGCAAAACTGTGTGTGATGGGAATACACTGAGAGGTTAGTGTAGTCATTTTGCTCATCCGGGTTCTTTCAAACAAATTCAGATCCATCACTCAATGCTTGCCGCTCTGACTTTCATTAGTTTTTGTCATTATTTTTTATAGCAGACACTTAATGAAACAGGTAAAGTAATGACATGTATCAGAATCAGTATCAGTTTAAACTACCCTCATTTCAACGAGCATATTATGAACTGAATCATACTTACATCGCCAGCAGCAAGAAGGGCGCCATTTGCGTCTGTCATGTTCATGTAGTTGTTGTTCTGGAACTGTGAACAGAAGACAACATCAACATCAACCATCTGAGTGTTGCACACCTCACTCCTCCCAACACGCATGTCACACTGTGTGTCCCATGTTTGCACACTGAGTCGACCCTCCACTCCTACTACTACTTGGGTCGCCTTCCCACCGCGGCCACTTCACCCTGTTTTGGGACGCGGCGAGAGGCCTGATCAAATTTAACGTACGATAATGAGAAGCCGGCCCGCCTATTCAGCTATTATGGGATGTCAATTAAGGAGGCGTTTGCATGACAAAGCAAAGTATCAACATGCAGTGGCAGGTTATTAACTTCAAGTAGCCCCACAGCAGGCCTACCGCGCGTCCGGGTAGGAAGCCGAAAAGGACGCGTATAGGCTTGAAATATATTATACTGATTGAGCGATAAGTGGCACATTAGATATACGCACACAAATGAAGAGGATTGGTGATCCTTATTTTTGGTCTTTGTCATTAATATGTCCTATCAATTAAGAGGTAGCAGATATATCAATCACGTCTTAAACACACATTTACCTCCACACAAACAAAGACCGCATGCAGTATTGATTTCAATCAGCCTTGGCTGCAGAACTAGAGATGAGCAATTACAAAGTGGCACTTTGTGGCTGAATAAATACACTAATACAAAAGTGAGCGAACAAATAGCATGGTTGTTTTTGCACCCCCCCCCCCCCCCCCCCACCCCTTCAACCCACACAGCCTGCTGGCAAAATGGCAGCCACTTCCTTTCTTTTGAGACACAAGCGTGCTGACAGGTAGGAACAATGGGACGCAGAATGAAGAATTATGGGCTAGCAGCTGGGCCCTGGAGCACAATACACCTCTGTGTGACTGAGCAGTGTAAACCCGGCCACATGAACATGAGCTAGCGGAGACTTCATGAAGTTTCCACCGGCAACATAGCCCCACGCGTTATTTTTCTTCCTTTCAACAAAGTGCCAGATCTCTTTTGTATGTTTATTACACTCTTAAATTATGAATGCCCCACGACTTTCACAGGCAGAATGAAAATGGTTTCTTATCTTAGCACAGGCCAAACAATAGCAGAAACAAATTGAGATCAGAACTGTACTGAGGAGTGCAAATGCATTTCCCCCAGTCCTTTGTGTCTATGTTTTTTTTTTTCCTTATTCGTCTTTTCTTCTCAGTGGTTAGTGTGTGAATGTAATTACCGAAGGAACTGCTGCTAATCAACTGTGAGTGGGATCCATTAATTAGTCTATGCCCTGGAGAGACACTGGCGAATCAGCAGCAATGTTAACAGCGTTACACACCAATAAGTGGAGCCACAAGCTCCAATAGCGGTTGCCAAAGCAGGTGGTTTGGGCTCTCCGGTCCTTCAGAGCGAGTCGTACCTGAAAGCTTCACACCCAAACCACAACTTCATGCAACTCTGAGATTCATATCCATGCATGGGGGAATACAACCCCCCCCCCCCCCAAAAAAAAAAAAACATACATAAATGCAAGAATCCACATTTAATTGACAGATGTTTTGCAAGTTCAGCTGTGAAACATCTGTCAATACGTGGCGCCCCCCTTGCACGTCCCAGCTGTGTCTAACTTTGAGTTGTTAAATCCTTGGGTTACCTCAGGCTGATAATTAACCTCACGTTGGGCTTATCTAGGAAAGGTTACCCTGTCCCCCTACTTCTTTTAGATAACAAATTGAAGTCGTGGAGATATGCCCCCTTCTTTTCAAACACAGGGAACATTGTGCCGATTACAGGAGCGATAGGGCGCCATGTACGGCTGTCTCCATTTCCTCCAACTCTGTTTCCCTCTGTGTGAATGAGACTCCAAGGGACCGGAGAACAATGTTTTTATTTTTGTACATAGCAAGAATTATGGGGGGGAAAAAGCTCAACGATAAATCTGTCAATGCATTTTGTAGCATCAACATTCACTTGTTTTTAACTCGCCGTGTTGTTAACATCTCCGGATTGTGTTCCCCAAAACATGATCTTTAATTCGAGAGCCTAACAATCAGAAAGCACAACAGAGGGAAAACATTGTAAAGGTCATGTGAAATGAAATTACACGGCTAACCGTGTTGGCATGATACACATTAGCGTCATTAGCACAATATGCAATCAAAATAAAGACAAAGCACCAATTACCGGCGCAATGATCTCTGGACTCAATCTTTGTGAGTGATATTTTATTGGGTTTTCAGGGGGGCCCTTCAAACACTAGTCTCCAATCTCCTCAAATAACTGTGACTAACATGCCGAGAAATGTCCCCAGCCGCCGCGGTATCAATCTTCACCATTAAAACACTAGCGCAGGCCGGCTAGCGCAGGCCGGGAGGGGGCTGGGTAGGAGCCAGAGCGGTGAATTGTGTTATTGTTATTCTCAATTCATTTTTTTTTGTAGGGGGGGCGGGGGGGGCAGGGTTTAAATGCTCATGTTCATGGCCGTGCTGATTGCGTCAACTGCCAGATGAAATTAGGCGTGAGTGGTTGGGACTGTACAGCTGACGGTAAGGGGCAGAAATGGGTCATTGGTGACAGTGAATGCCGTGCAATTAAAGTGATTTTTTATATGCCGGACAAGCACCGCCGACAGCTTTGTCCCAGGGTACGAATACAAAACATGCATGCAAACATGTTACATTTTCAAGAAAGACACAAACTCGGTAATAAACTAGAAATAAACACTAGAAAAAAAATGTTTTTAGGGCTTCTTCCTTCCCCTTCACCCACTCCCAGTGATCGTTGTATACCCTACATCCTCAGGTCGGTTACCAAGCATGAGCGATTTCAACACCCTTCCACGCAAATGCAAATCCTGCATATGTTATCTAACCTATAGAATTACCTGAAAAACATATTATAACCTATTTTGACTCAAACAAGGAGGATGCCTCGTTCACAGTAGCCACTACACTTAACCAGCGCAGCACACCAGATCTCCCAAAAACCAAGAAAGCCCAAGCCATCACCTATACCTCTCTCCTCTCTCTTCTCTCCTCTCCATCTCTGCAAGAGAGGCTCCAGCAGATTGCAACAAGCAGTTGGGGGAAAAATAAAATAGGTCTCTTTTAAAATAGCCGTGGGATAGGGGGGTTTTATTAACGGAGTGAATCCATGGCTAAAGGTGCTCCGTAATACGAGCAGCCCTGTGAGCCAAGATATGGCAACACTGCGCAGCAAACCCCCGGCCATGCCATGTTTTCACTTCTTCTTCTTCTTCTTCTTCTTCTTCTTCTTCTGCACCGCCAGCAGATTTCCTCAATAAGTGTCTGACAGGGGAGAATAAGGAGCTTACATGGATGCTGCGTCACGCGTGCAAAGACTGCGCTGAGAGACAGCACTCAAGCGACTGCGCGGCGAACGAGATCAATAGATAAAGACTTCAATTCCTCTTACTTGTATTTGTATTAATGGTGTGATTAACGCGGTCCTAACTAAAATAGCTTCGATTCACACAACACACACAACAGTTTACGCTATTAATTGAGTGTGTGGAGGCTGATTAAACACAATGATTATTAGTATCATGTCAACCTCCAAAAACCGTATTCATAAAAACATGTTATAAACATAAATGTTTATTTTATTTCCCTTGGCTGAACCTCTATCCCCCTCCTCAGTCTTGAAATATTCAGCTATACGTCTGCTGGGAAATAAGCAGTCTTACAGCTATTATGGCAAACAAAATGCTTTCCGCCTCAGGGCAAGCACAATATACCAACATGACACCATCTCACCCCCTATATGATGGGGTAACCAGACAGATCCTCAGGAAAAATAAGATTTTGACAATCAAAACCCACACATGGTCAGATGAAAAATATCTAGGGTGATTCAAATGCACCGGCCTTCACCGTATGCCTTGTCAGTTGTCAAATATGAACAGTTTTTTGTTGTTTTAGTTTTTCTGAAGATCGTGAAACTTCGCCCACCATGAGATACCCTGCAGCTCTGGACTCCTCCATGCAAGAAAATAAAAGTCAAACAGATGAGTATGCATTCCCTGCGTTTATTCCCACCACACTCGAACCCCTTTGATTCTGCGTAGGGGACCCCATGAATAAATCTATCCGAACAGCCCAAGGTTAAAGTAGGGAGTGCATCGAACAGATCGCACACATGAAACAAAAAAAAAAATCAGGAGCCAACCATCATTTCTACTCCATCGATAAAAACAACGGCGTCGTCGGTAGCTCGCGCCGCCGCGGCTACAAGGGGGAACACATCGTCACAAGTCACAATATCCGCGTTGTCTGTCAGCAGGTAAGAAACACGGATGCATTCCTCCGCCCCCCCCAGAAAAGCCCCAAACTAATTCAATCAGAGGCGAAAGCTTTTCCAGAAACGTATCAACTGCTGACAAGCGATTTTACAGTTGAGCTTGAGCCGGGTAATCACAGCCTAGCCTCTGTTCTGGGGAACATGACGCGTGTGTTAATACGTTCTCCAGTGGGCCGCTATAAAAAGGGAGCAACAACACCACAGTTAAAAACTCAACCTCCCAATTCAGGGGAGCCCAGAGTCATTTGCTTTGTATTCATATTCTTTTTTTTTAATGCAATTTCCTTTTTGGGGGCTTGGCACGACGCCAGGTTCAAACCTTTAATTTACTCAACGGGGGTATAGTAGCGAGACAGACCCCGAAGGACAGAGCCGAAACCTTTCTGGCTCTTCAGCCATCGTCATTTGTGTCCGATCGCAGCGTCGCAGCTCGAATACACGACGACAACGACAACAAAAACCTCTGGGAAAGTTATCTCCCGAATCCCCCAGGTCCTCCCAGCCAAACACACACACACTCATTTACAAGCCAATGCAGTGCAAACACTCCTGCAGCTGCCTCCCCCATGATCACAAGGCCCATTCACGCCCAGCGGGCCACCACGCATGCGGCGCCAAGCTGACATATTTAGATATATACCCCCCCCCTCGCCGCCGCCAGCCGCCACCGCCACCACCACCTCACCCCCCCCCCCCCCCAGTAAACACTCCTTTCTTACATGTGCAGCAGCAGTCAATTTGTAAAGCAAACCCCAAGGCACAGCGTGCTCACACCAGTTTGCTCACACGTCCCGTTCTGGTCAGCGCGCCGAATCGATCGGTCGCTCGGTTTAAAAAAAAACAAAAAAACACTCTCCTGGTCTAGCACCGTTTTTTAAGGCCATTAAAACCGCTGCCTCACGGCTACCCAAGGAAAAACCTAGTGGAGCATCCCTCTGTATCTCTTTCTAGCCGTCTCCGGCGGCGGGAGAGCGTTTCTTGCGGTATGAAGCGGTGAGTGCCGCCGCTGTGCAGCCGGCCGGGGGGAGAGCAAAACAGAAGCTCTTATCCCGGCTCTGTATCAAGCAAGGTGACAGTTTTGTTCAGCTCCGCGCCCCGACGATCTCCTGTTTTACCCTGCTACTATTACTGGCCGCCGCTGCGTCCTGGATTAGTGTCTTTACGCTTTGCCTTTATGAAGCTGGGGCCCTGGAGGAACCGTTTAGACCCTCGCTGGGAGATCCAGGAGGCTGTAAAAGAACCACCTGTTTCCTGGTTACACCGCTGCGCCGCCTCGCTGGATGAGATGAGAGCGTATTTCTTCTGCCTCGGTGTCGTGTTCGAGGTGTCTTTGGCGCGGCTCGCAGATTGAGCGAGAGTTAATGTGTCTCCCCCCCTTTAACTTATGGAAAATATAATCACTATTTTTCTATGAAACGTGAGAGCATGGAATTACAAGGGGGTTCAGGCTTGGAGCTCAACCAAACGCAGGCCTTCGGCTCCCTGCGTTACACAGCGAAGACATGAAAGTAAGTATGCGCAGCTCGCCAAAATGACAACCCTGAGCAAATAAGAGGAACACAAGTGTTTTCATAACACGACGCGTTATGTTTGCTGAGCCCAGTCATCATATCTTTGATGACAGATATGTTAAACCCCCCCCATCCATTTGCATTGCTGTGTTTAGAAAGGCAAGTCCACATTCAGCTCCGATACAAGTACGAAATGTTCAAAACCCTATTCAAACACGGACCCAGCGTTTGCTGTTGAACTGGAACTGTTAAACAGCCAAAATGTATGCAGATTTTCTTCTCACTTCCTCAGAAAGAAGTGGTATAGTATGCCGTTTTTATAACATCCTTCATCCTTAATCAATCTATCCATGCTTAGGTCACTAACAAACATGTTCAACACGTAGGTGTTGTAATTTAGCTTTTACAAGATAGTATATCTCTTTTATTTTGGTACTATTCCCATCCTCCCCTAACTTGTTTGCTATACCGTTGTCGAACACAATGGAGCTGAAGATACATGTTTGGTTTGGCAAGGTCTCCAGAGCCTGCGAGATCTGCACATGCTGCCAAAACCAAGATGGCCTGGGCATTTGTCAAAACAGTACTTTAAGGCCCAGCACAATAACTTCCAACATGACGCAGGTTACCATTCAGCATCCCACTCCTGCAAGCTGTGCGACTACAAGCCCTTAAAACCAAATCCTAAAAGAAAGCACACAAGCTAAATGGGGCTCCATGTTTGATCTAGTGGGGTGCAAAGCCGTTGGCCCAGAGCCACAAAGGGTTTTTAGCAAAGAGGAAAAAAAAAAAAAGCAGAAAGGTCTCAACAGAAACATGGCGCTGCAGCTTTCTCTCACAATGTCCGCCGCCGGACCACAGAAGACCCCTCCAGAAGCGAGAGCGGAGCGGGCGGCTTGACGGTGTTGTCCTGCGCTCGGCCCTAAAGCCCGGTCTAAAGGCTGCTCACTCTCAGAGGCTTTGAAGTCATTTCCCATGAAGATGGTATCTGAGCTGTAGTGTTGGCCACACTCGCTGTCCTCCACGTACGCGTCCTCCTCCTCCTCCTCCTCCTCCTCCTCCTCCTCCTCCTCCTCGCGCTATAGTGCACAATTGAAGGGTGGCTGTGGCTTTTAAGGGTGGCCGTTTTTTTTTAAATACACGGCTAAACGGCGTACGATGGGGAGGAACGTTTCTGTTTGGGGTGGATGGAAATTAATTTGTTGTTTTTTTCAATGGCGATGGTGTGGTTTGCTATTGGTCTGGGTTTGTGAGATGGCTATGAGCTCTGGGACTCAGATCCACATAAAGCCATTGAAAGCTGCTCAGAGTGGAGTCTTCTCTTATTGCTCTTGCAGCACAGACACATTTCTCTATTCCCAAGGTGCCATTACTGGCTAATACAGTCATTATAACTGGCTTTGGGAATGTGCACAGTCAAGGGCTTTTAGAAAAGACTGCCTTTGACTTGAGGGTAGAATAATTGTGTTAAAAATACAAATGTAATTGTGTTTACTCAATGTGTTTATTTTCATTTAACCGATGGTTAAGTTAGGTTTCATAATCAAATGTGAACAAAAATGTTCTGTTTTGAACATGTATTTGTCCACTGCAGCACCAAAATGTGTGCAACAACAACTAAAAGATTTTAAATAGTAGATTTAAATCTCAGCTGGACATCACTGTCAAATCTCACATCTAGAAAACATCACCCAAACTACCGAATCCAATTATGAAGCCTCAGGTCACCGCCAGACTGTCAGTCTTGCTTTGACAGAACATGACCTCGTTGCATGTGGTCTACTAAAGGTTGGTTTCTGCTCAGCCTCCACGCGGGCGGGTCCGATCTCCAGCGCTCCCACATCTTCATCTTCTTCTTCTGTTGTCCTCCTCATAAACAGCCAAGAAGAAAAAAGAACAAGCTGTCCGATCTCTGTAAATAAATTTAAAAAAGGGAATCGCGAAATTGTGCTGAGCGGTGACTCATATATCAGAATATGATTCACTACGACGCTGACTGTATTAAACAAATGACTGGGCCTGCAGCGGAGAGAGAGAGAGAGAGAGAGAGAGAGAGAGACAGAGAGGACGCAGTATACAGAGCAGAGGTTATTGTCTAATTTAAATCCTGGCCATCTTCCCAGAGCCGGACCACATTCCAGCGTGTGACTGTGTTGCTTGGCGCTGTATTGACACAGGTCCAGCTGCAAGCACTCGCCGCCGGCTCGTCTCCAGAAATGTGCCTTGCTCAACAACGTTGACGATCACCAGGTATGAGATGGAGTAATGGAGTAATGAAAGCGCAGGACAGGGCCGCGGACGTTTGCAGAGCCTCCTCCTCCTCTGAACTCCCCCCCCCGCGCGCCACCCGGAAGTGATGCAGCTATAATCATTGCGTCCGGGCGTCGCATCCACGCCCCCCCCGCGCGTTAAGAGAGCATGTGAGCGTTACTTTCGCCGTTCCACAACAACATGGCAGCTGGAAAAGACGGCCGCGTGTAGTAGTACTGTCGTACTGCGCTCCCATGAGCCACGGTGCAGAGCGATATCTTTGGAAAAGCAATTAGCAATTTCGTGCGTCCCTCTCTCTGTCCCGCTATTGTCCGTCCGTCTGGCGGATTGACAGCCCACCAGGCCATCATTAGCCATGCTGATGGCTGCTCAGTTGAAAAACGCTGTGGGTTTGTCTTCTTTTTTTTTTATGACAGCAGCCATTAAGGATGTGTTTCGCTAATGTTTTTAACTGTACTTATAAGCTCTCTAAATGTCATTTTAACATTTTTCCTACTTCAAGCGCTGGCGCGCGATTAGAAACACAAGCCCCCTGAAATAATTACAAACACTCACACAGCTTTTCATTGCCTATCGGCTTTATATCCCTATCATTGCGTTGACAGTTGAGAAAAAGGGATTCAGCACAAAGACAAGACATGCCACAGATCTGTTTAGTCATAACAGAAACGAAAAAAACAACCATTCCCCTCTCAGTGTAAAGCGTCAGACGCAGATCAAACACACAGAGAATGACTGCTGTTGGCGTTATTGGGTCATGTTTTAAAGTGCTTATTTGTGTTCAAGAGAACCAAGCAGGTCTTCCTAACTACTGAGACACGGGGAAAAGGTTCAAGAGCACGCAACAGAAATCATGTTTTTTCGTGTCTGACACCAATCCAAGAACATATGGATGTTCTCCAGTCCAGTTCTCTATGGGTTTCGTAGACAAACTATATATATATATATATATATATATATATATATATATATATATATATATATATATATAGTATATAGTATATGCATGCTTGTGCTGCTTATTAGTGTGGCAGGTATGTGTACTGATAACACAATTCAAATCTAGGTCTCGTCTTACTCTAACACCCTGTATAATTAAAGAAGCTGTTGAGGAAAGACAATAGCATAATTACCAAAAAGAGAAATAAACGTAGCTAAAAGAAATCCACTTCATCAAATACTTATTATGCAATTAATTATAAATCCTAAAGTCTGAGTCCAATATGGGTCCTTGCTCTTCTATTACCTGCAGCTTTGGCTGAGCTTAGATGAAATAATTCCCACTGTCAACCTGTCATTATTTAATTTACCTGCAGCCAGGAGAGGAGACTCGCTGGACAGAGTTAATCTCTCCATTCATCTCCGCTAAACACATTGACCCAATTAGCTTGCCATTCAACACTGCTTTTCACAGTTGGCCTTTTTCTCCTCTCTCTCTCCAAACAGAATAATTAGGAAATAAACATGAAATAACATTTCATCAAAAACAACCTCCGATATGTATTCAAGGCCACAGCGAAACACAGTGGAATAATTACGAGCACAATAACCGTGTCTCCGTCCAAATCTGCCGAGTCTGAAATATTCACCATCACAATTTGCCGTGACTGATTGGCCGACGGGAGCATCGCTCGGGGATATCACTTCAGAGGACTGTAATTGAGCGGATTTGACTTGGGAGAAGGTTTTCTGCTGATAACTACACACACGTCCTATTTTTAACACACTCTTATTTCTGTGGCCGTGCCAATGCACATCAGAATTATGATGCTTGCAGAAATCGCGTGTATATAGGCCAGTTTACGCTCCGCCTGTCATTGCCTTTTAAAATGCTAATCCATATCATATTTAGTAGCATGCTCTTCCACAGTATCTGTAGCCTGCAACGTATTCTTCGCCGGTTTGGCCGGGTCAGTGCAACGTTGTCAGATCCAGAAACTCACAACATAAAGGCACACAATTGGCCCCCAGGGTTGCCATAGCGCCCTCTGGCATCCTATGGTAATAGCTGTAGCACTGCTAACACCGGACAGTACAACACAGTATGAAGATGCTACAGCTAACAATGCTACTACCGCCAAACATATGTGTGTTGTTGTGGTTGTTTTTTTCTTTTACTGATTTTATGTAATAAAGTATACTGAGCTCAGTGCCATATAATGAGCAGTAGTAATGCGATGTAGAGGCATATAATGGCCCCTGTAAAAGGTCAGTTTATGCAACATTCATATCCTTCTGTGGCTTTTCATCTTTCATCTTTTTTGCTCTCTTAATATTTACTTTTACAAACAACTGATGGGACACTTTTAGCAGCCATCGGTAATCAATGTCCACGTGTTTCGCCGAATGTTATTCGCAAAAAGATCAATGAGGCGATTAAGATGAAAGCGAAAGAACGAGACAGTTCAACAATTTGGTGGGGGGACCAGACTGCCGATATAAAAGCTGGCAGCTCACCATTACATCATATTGTAAAGGAGGCAGCTGTTTCGAGTCATCAGGTAAAAAGGAAAATTGGCAGTAGGTTTTATGTTTTATTTGTCCATGTCAGGTGGACCGAAGCTTTAACAGTTCTCCATGAAAAATGTTAGCTTTACCATTTAGTTTGTTAAAAGCTTGCATTCCACGCTGCTGGAGTTGAAGTGTATAACAAACAAGAAACAACAACCTGGCAACCCGAGCCATGAACCTCTTGAGAAAGTGATGTGATTTCTCAGTTTTGACGGTGGAGAAGTGAGCCGTGCGTCAAGAGACCAATAATCCATAGTGGCGAGATGCGGTGTCAGGTGTGCTAATACAACACACACGTCTCCTCCACGCGGCGGTGTGCACCTGCTAGGAATAAAGGAGCTGCAAGATGTATGTTAGTGTTAACAGAAATGTTTATTTAACCCAATAACATTATATAACCTTTTTTTTATTTAGCGCAAAAGCACAATTGGTCTGCGGTGTGATGAGTGTGGAAATCATTGGCGAATGATTTTCTCCAGATGTGTTATCGGTGTTTTATTAATGTCTTAAATAAAAGAACAGTAGTCACCATGGTAACATGTGTTTGTGTGTGTCAAGGCATGCGGTATTTGTTCCCCTCCAAATGTAATCCTCCTGACAGGTTGAACATTTTCCCTCCTACATTTATGTGGTATTAAAAAAAAAGAATAATAACCATAAACTAAGCAGAAAAAACAAAAAGCCATTAGATAATACCCGATAAAAAAAAAAAACAGCTCATGATAATCCCATATGGGTAATTATGACACCCATCCTGGTGTGGCTTTGTACCGCCATTGTGCTGCTGCCAAGGAAAGTAAGAGCGCTAAAGGCAGCCAGAGACACAGTGCACTGAAACACTTTTTCTTACACATTACATCTCATTCATTATGGCCAACACAACACAACAGCAACAAAAAAAAAAAAGAAAAGCAGGGTGGAAAACAAACACAAAGCTGGTCTTTTTCCAAAACACAGGACCCGTGCTCTGGGGAGATGATTTGTCATTGTTTTTCACCGCTAGCTCACCTACACTTAAAACATGATCCTTCTGGATTTTAATTAAGCACTGTGGTCCCTCCCAGGGGTGGGCAGCGCCTTGGCAGAGAAAATCACATTGATTTATGCACTGCTCTGTTGTTTCTGCTCCACACTCGACTATTAGGACGCCCTGTTGAAGAACCTCCTGACAGGGGAAACTTTGCGAAAATAAATGCATTTGGTAATTGGGTGCAATATGTTCGTAGTCAAACATGTCTGATATGAATGATACAGCGGAAAAATCCAGCCAACACAAATCAGTTAATAAGTCCTGTTCAAATCTGTTGCAGCTCTCTGCGACGCAGAGTCAACACAAATGTCAGTTGTGCAGCGGTGGAAATATGAGACAGGTGTACCAGCTGTCCAGACTTTTTAATTAGCAGCCAACCTTGTAGCAATAGCCTACAACAGAATCCCCCCACACTAATTAAAGATTAGACGCATGCGAACAAGCCTTAATACGGTCTCTCTCTGACCTCCCTTTTCGTTAAGAGAAATGTGAGCATGGTCACCTTTGTGTGCACTCCGCGGACGCACAACAACATTAACACGCATTAGATCGGCGTAAGAGTTGTACATGTGTTATGCTGAGGCATTACACCTCCGATCTCTGTGAGATGTTGACACTTAAAACACATTAGTACCGCTAGACCGCCTTAATAGTCGACAGTAAAAGTTACAAACTCAAACAGTGAACGGCAATTAGATCAGTAGAGATACGAAAAGCCATAGAGGACAAAATGAAATATCCACAATCTGCTTTCCGGAAGGAAGCAGCGTTACTGAGGAGTGGCTCCTGTAACAACAAAATGCCCCATGGCTCTGGCAGGCCCATGGTGTGATGCAATAAATGCTGTTGTGGGGATATATTGCAACGCATTACAGTTTGTTCTGGGCGAGTCCATCAAGTTATACTGTACGTAACGAGAATACGAATACGCTTGCGGGTATATTTAGTCAAGCCGTCAAAGTGACCAAGCGGTTTGCGTTGGGTCGGCTTGTTATGACCTCACACATGAAAGGGGGAGATCAGCCGCCGTCTCGCCATCACAAGCGGCGTTCCCCAGCAGCGTTTCGGGGGGCCTTTGCGTGGCGCCCTGACGGATGCGTGTCGGCGTGCGGCGGCGGGAGTCTCCGAGCTACGGGGGGAAACTGTGGACTCGCCGCGATTAACTTGTGGAACTGCTGAAGGTCAGCACTGCTGAGCGGCGCAGCAACGAGCTTTCATAAAACCATGCAGCGTATCATTATTTTCCAAGTGTTTCATTATGGACGGTTAACCTTGGCTAACTCTGAGCTAACACTTTAATCAACTGCCTGCAATGCTTTTGATACCGCGCAGTCGTTCAGCTTTTATCAGCGGGAAGGGGGGGAAAAAAGGCGAAGGGAGCGGTGTGCCGCTGGACCCTAACCCTTTATTTAAGAGGTGCTGGGAGGGGAGGAAGAGGTGCCTTCAATACCGTCAATAGGAGTCCATGGTCAACTCGGTTCTCAGCGCTCTTCTGTTCCACAGTCACCACTCATCTCCTAATACGCGTGTTTTTAATATTATATTATTATGTTTAGGTGAGCAGAGCCTGTAAACTGAACTTCACAATCTCCAGTGAGAAAACTATTTCTAGACCACGTTTGTGGGGGTCTACTTTATATCGGCCTATTATGTTTTGAAGTCAAAAACAACTTTATTTATGACTTAAGGCAAACATGTCATCTGTTGATTGGTGTATTTTCTGGCCGAAACACAGGCAACCTTGGAAAATAATGAACATGGTCTTTAAAGGTGGACACAGAGACGTTTAAACAAACAATAAAACAACCTGGAGAACAGCTATGAACTAATATTTATTTTCGAAGAGCGTATGAAGACGAGCTTTCATCTGCAGGCTGGCTGGGAAATGAGCACAGAGGCAGCCGGTCTGCAGGAGTAACACGCGTGCACAATGCAACTTTTGTTTAATGCAAGAATAACAAAAAGGTATCTAAAAAAGGTATAACTCAAAACAAATGTCTGTTTACCAGGTGATATGATGGGCTTCACTGTATTCAGAGATATTTACATTCAACGCCCAGCGCTGCACACCAGATAAGAGGCTGTGAGTACGTCAGAGACTCAAGGCCACTGTCTTGTGTCTCGTGATAAGCTGCATAATGGAAAATGTATGGAACTAAATGATAATGTCGCTTTCTGAACGTAAGCAGAAGAATATCTCAAGAGAGACGTAAAACAAACAGAAACATGAAACATTATTTATTTGCAAGCGTTGTCTCATTCGACGAGAACCATGAATGTGACTTAATTCATAATGTATTTATTTAAGCTACAGATAGTAGTTAGCAATACGGTTTAATACACTATCCGGTTCAGCATTCAAAGATAACAATGTGTGTGGGGGCGTGCAAGTGTGTGTGTGTGTGTGTGTGTGTGTGTGTGTGTGTGTGTGTGTGTGTGTGTGTGTGCGCGTGTTTGGCCCCTATTGTCTCGGCTTGTTTAACCAGTCTGAGTGATATTTGCACACCTGCCGCCATTGTCCATCCTTAAAGTTTGACCTGCTGCCCCACGGCCTTCTGGGATGTGTGATGTAGCTGATCAAGATCAACAACCATTACCTCTGACTTTAATTACGGTAAAATGGGAAATAGAAAGTGAGGTTTAGTATCCCTCCTCCCCACACAGAACACAAGTTATGATTATTAAAGGAGTTGAGGGCTATTATTTTAGTAAATGTTTAGTATTTTCATTTGAAAAAGAAAATATAGTTGTGTGTCAGTCTTAGTTTTTTTAAACAGTAATTTATGTTTATGTGGCCATCTCTCAAGAATACATTTGCCTTTGAATATATAATACCTGCTTTTCTAGAAGGTCCTTCTGTAACGTTACAGCTAAACCCATTTAGGCATCCAATCATTTTTGAACCACCAAACCAGAAAGGAATGACCAATCATTTTTTATTAATTTTCCTTTCCATTTTCCGAGTCAACAAGGTTAATACTGTAACAAAATAAAATCAGATTTATATCGCTCATGATGGGGGGGGAAATAAAGTATATTGTGGAGTTGTAATTATGGGCATATGCTATTAAATAACATTTTAATAAGCGCACTTCCAGGAAAAAGTCCCATTTCAGCTGTACTGAATAAGTATCCTCCAACTATAAAAGTGTAAAATGTAAATGTAATTCAAGTGTACATATAAGAATTAGCATTGCTCTGGCTTTATTGCATTGGTTTTATTATTAAGATGATGTGGGGAAAGGTTGTAGGAATTCATTTAAAATGTACATGTGACATTTGAGAACAAGATATAAAAAGGCGCTATGTTAGGATAAGGATGGTTAAGGTTGATGATTCATATTTCAAACTCAATCTCTCCTGAATGAATCCTGCAGCCATTAGGTCATAAGATTAGGACTTAACAACAGAGGAATATTGGTGAAAACTGTGGAAATGGAAAGCTGCCATTGTCAAGGTGAGAAACGCTGTTTCCTTTAGAAGACACATCGTACATCACATGTCCATCACCCAAACATAAACTCTACAACTGAGTGTGGTGATCAGAAACGTGGGAGCAACACACCGGTCATCACCAGCACAGCTGAGTGGTGATGACATAACCTTTCCTGCTACAAGACTGCAGAGCGTCAATGGTTGTGTGCAACTAGAAGCCCACTCTGGTTTTTTAAAACCAACAGGAATACAAACAAACTTTCATCCTCGTTGTTTCGTACACAGCGGTACCGCAGCACTTGCAGCGATCTGTAAGACACTATAGCGAGTCCGTGTTGTAGCAGATGTTAATATTGGTTTGACTTCCTTGCCCCTATAGATTCAGTCACTGTAAGCTTGTTAAAATACACCGATAGCACAAGTGGAGCAAATTGAGTACGGCTTCATTTGATCATTTGGAGAGTGTGTGTGTGTGTGTGTGTGTGTGTGTGTGTGTGTGTTTGAATTATGTATGCATGTGTGCATGGATCTGCAGTGACTAGCATAGTAATTTGGGGCCGAGCAGGATATCACAACGCTGGCTTGGGCGTGTTTCGACAGAAGCAATCATCATAAACCTTAGTAAGAGCAGTTTCCATAAACATTTACATAGTTTCCACCAATACTCCCCAAACACTACTTCATTGTACGATTGTCTGAGGACTCATCCTGGACACACAGCAGCCATTGGTGAACACAGTGACATCAAGGAGGGAGGCAGGGGAGGGTGGGGGCCGGGGGGGGGGGGGGGGGGGGGGGGTTATAATGCAAATGTGCACTTTGGTGTTGGTGCTGCGATCAAATGAGCACAATCCACATCAACATGGAGATCTGCTGCATGGGTTTGCATGTCAGGAAAACAACAACACATCAGTGCAGCGTCTCGGATTTGGCCGTCTTAAAATAATACTGTGAACTCAGAGGGAAATGGAGGTGTCTTACTGGATCCACCGACCAGGGGGATTCTGGGAAATTCATCAGGGTGGGGGGGGGGGGGGGGTCATACCCATCAGCCAACCCAGCCCTCCACCATTTAAAGTAGTGTTTGGATATGTTTAGGTTGTGTGTGATGAAACGGCACCAGCTGTGTGTGCTGGAGAGATGCACACACAGCCCTTCGCACGGCAACCATGAGGAGCAGCGTGATTTAGGAAGATTGAGCAATAACCCAACATGCTGCATATATACATATTTTTTCATTTTGGTTCCTTAACGACGTGTTTTGTGCTCGTCCTCAGAGCGATGGGGCAACGAAGACGTCTCTGTCCTCCATGTTTTATGTGTTGTTTGGTTACGTTAGCCCCACCAGGGCGTGTGTGTTCTGGTCTTCGCTCGGCTGTAGCTGCGGCCTCATCTGCATGCCAACTGAGAACGGAGAGTGGGCAACTCCCTACCTGATCATCGCTTTTACAACACACTTAGTCTTCCTCATCACAGATGAGTGGCCAATAAAATCTAAAGTACATGTTTAATACATCCTCAAGGGGAACTTTATCTGTGTCCATTTGTGCAGAAATCAGAGTCTCCTACCCCCCGGGCTTTCTTAATCATTTTAAAGAAGAAGCAATCTTTTCACCTTTTTTTTAATATCTTGCCGGATGAGTCGTGTAGTTAACTTCACATATAATATACTTGTTCTTGCTTATGCACAAGGGATAATGTAAAGTGAATATACTCAGGGTAACTCATTATCCCGCTTATTATGCGGCTACTTCTTAAAGAATGCAATAATTTGACTCATTTTGGAGAACTGCGTCTGTTATTCAGAAACAACAGACTGTTGAATGCCATTATTGACCAATCAGAATCGAGTGTTCAACAAAGCTGTGTAATAAAGTTGTGTGTACGTTGTGTACAGTAGTTTTTTGTGACACTGTCTTATTTTGTGGTACATTTGATGGTCTGTATGCATTTGTCTGAATCCTGCGAATACAAAAAAATGGATGATTGTAATTGTAAATCCTTGCCAAAATATGCATTTAATTTGTCTTTTTTCAAATTGGTTTACGCACAAGCGTGACAGGAAATCACTGAGCACCGCAAACATAAAGATCTGTGGGAACGGCGGCCTAATGAACGGTGATATAACGTTGTGGACGGCCGCGCGAACTTGTAAACAACGTTTGTGGCGAACGGCGGCCGACTCAACTGATCCTCAGATCGCTGCTGAGGTTGAGAGGCAAACAAAAGATCAACGCCAAACAACAACGGTACGATTTTGTCAACAGTGTTGTTCTCCGATTCAGGAGCTCGCCGGCCTGACAGCCTGTCTGCCATTTTCCAACTGGATAGCTGTTGTCTGATCTCCACCTCATCAACCATTTGGTCCAAGTGTACCGGGAGAACTACAGCCCAGAGCTACAGCTAATCTTGATGTGATCAAACATGTCTCGAAGTTTTCAAACCATCTCATGATTAGAAAAGCATTGATTTCCACGGGATGAATGATACATGTGAACATAGTTTGTAACAGCGTGTACATCGCCTGCTTGTCTGACGGGTTAAACATTGACAGCTGCATTTTCCAGATGGCTGCCCTTTTAAATCCAAACCCGGCGGCTTTATCTGAAACTAAAGTGCTTTACTTTTCAAACAGCCCATACATTGATAGCGCTGTCACCTGTGTGCACCGCAAACTAAATGAAATATATTACAACAACAACAAAAAAACAACAACAACTAAACGCCCGTGGGAAATGAGAGACGCTCTGCAAAGCACTCGGTTTGCATAAGGGGAGGATGAACGTCTGGCCGGCTACACCCGTTTCTCCTCCACACCACTATGCAGCGTAGTGACATGCGTCTCTTCTTCCTCCTCCATGTTTGTGTCCACCGCTGGCAGCTTCATTAGTTGTAACTCGCAGCACCTAATTAGTTTAGTGCCACTCACGTGAAATACTTCTGTTAATGTCGAGAGAGAGTCTCTGATGTTTTAAAAACGCCTCCAGCCCCTCTTTTGGGCCAACATTGAACATGTCACAGCGAACATGGGACGCATGCCCCGCCCCCCCCCCCCCCCTCCCTCCTTGATCCACAGCAGGAGAGACGTTGGATGAGCCGCATCACCTCCGATCGCATGTCAGCCAATCACAGGCACGCGTGGAGGAAGTTGGAACATATAGCAGACCCCTGGACCAATCAGATGGCCCGGTATTAAATGGTGATTAAATTCTCCCGGCGCTGGAAAGCTCGGCTATGTTTGGATCGGTGTGAGCTGATGAAGACATGATGAAACTGAGCACATATGGAGAAGAGGAATCCACACAGAGCTGATGAAACAGCCAGATGAGCCGGGTAACTCACACACACACACACACACACACACACAATTGCACTGTGTGTGTGTTTGTGTGTTTGTGTGTGTGTGTGTTGGTGTGTGTGTGCCTTTGTGTGTGTGTGTGTTTATTTGATATGGACATAGCAATTACATTGGACAGACCAGATGCATTGTTTAAGTGTTTTAGCCCCAGTGCTAATTCGCAACACTTTGTGTGTGTGTGTGTGTGTGTGTGTGTGTGTGTGGTGTGTGTGTGTGTGTGTGTGTGTGTGTAAGGGGTTTGGACGGGGCGGGGGTCACACAACTACTATTGTTGATTAACTTTTGCATCACTGTCGGTTTGAATATATGTCGAATATTTAACCAGAAGTATCCTTACTGTTGCGCAAGACGAAGCCTTGGATTTAGACAGGAAGTGACTCGAACTTTCTGCAGCCTACTGGTTAACGATATACATTTAGACAAAACTAAAACACAACAAACTGAACAATACATCCAATTATGCAAATTATCTCACTTTCAGTTCACTACAACGTCGTATCATACACAACTAATACGCCATATGTTACCATAACATATAGTGGGATTATAATATAATCCAAGGACTGAAGGCTAAACAGAGATCATTGTTAAACCAAGTGATGACCTCATCTGTTGTCACTGGGGGGGAGGGGGAGGGGAGGGGGGAGGGAAGGGGTGGGGGAGGGGAGGGGGGTTAATTACTCACCACTGATGCTGATTGAATGTTCATGAGGTGTTGTTACAACAGCCATCCTCTGTGATGAATAGTCTTGTAATGCACTACTACAGACACACTGAGCTGTGATGCACAACTACAGACACACTGAGCTGCACAAGGTGAATAGTCCAGTAACACAACACTACAGACACACTGAGCCATACAAGGTGAATAGTCTTGTAGTGCACTACTACAGACACACTGAGCTGTACAAGGTGAATAGTCTTGCAATGCACTACTACAGACACACTGAGCTGCACAAGGTGAATAGTCTTGTAATGCACTACTACAGACACACTGAGCTATACAAGGTGAATAGTCTTGCAATACACAACTACAGACACACACTGAGCTGCACAAGGTGAATAGTCTAGTGATGCACAACTACAGACACACTGAGCTATACAAGGTGAATAGTCTAGAAACACACAACTACAGACACACTGAGCTATCCAAGGTGAATAGTCTTGTAATGCACTACTACAGACACAATGAGCCATACAAGGTGAATAGTCTTGCAATGCACTACTACAGACACACACACTGAGCTGCACAAGGTGAATAGTCTTGTAATGCACTACTACAGACACACTGAGCTGTGCAAGGTGAATAGTCTTGTAATACACAACTACAGACACACTGAGCTGTACAAGGTGAATAGTCTTGTAATGCACAACTACAGACACACTGAGCTGTACAAGGTGAATAGTCTTGTAATGAAACACTACAGACACACTGAGCTGTACAAGGTGAATAGTCTTGTAATGAAACACTACAGACACACTAAGCTGCACAAGGTGAATAGTCTTGTAATGCACTACTACAGACACACTGGTGAATAGTCTTGTAATGCACTACTACAGACACATACACTAAGCTGCACAAGGTGAATAGTCTAGTAATGCACTACTACAGACACACTGAGCTGCACAAGGTGAATAGTCTTGTAATGCACAACTACAGACACACTGAGCTGCACAAGGTGAATAGTCTTGCAATGCACAGCTACAGACACACAGCGCTGTACAAGGTGAATAGTCTAGTAATGCACTACTACAGACACACACACTGAGCTGTACAAGGTGAATAGTCTTGTAATGCACTACTACAGACACACACACTGAGCTGCACAAGGTGAATAGTCTTGTAATGCACTACTACAGACACACACACTGAGCCATACAAGGTGAATAGTCTTGTAATGCACTACTACAGACACACACACTGAGCTGTACAAGGTGAATAGTCTTGTAATGCACTACTACAGACACACACTGAGCTGTACAAGGTGAATAGTCTTGCAATGCAACACTACAGACACACTGAGCTGCACAAGGTGAATAGTCTTGTAATGCACTACTACAGACACACTGAGCTGCACAAGATGAATAGTCTTGTAATGCACAACTACAGACACACTGAGCTGTGATGCACTACTACAGACACACAGAGCTGCACAAGGTTAATAGTCTTGTAATGCACAACTACAGGTGAATAGTCTCAGCGCCGCTGTGTTTTCCGCTACTTTCCCGTCTCGAGCAGAAGGACACCAGCAGCCAAACTCAAATCTTTACACTCTTGGACACAAAAAGAAAAGTCGAGGCAGCGCGGAAAAAGTCGCCGCCGCTCCTCCGACCGCGCGACGCGACGCGCAGGTTTTCACGTCTTTAAAATTCAAACAGAAAACGGGTCTCACCTTGTTGAAGTTATAGTAGCCCAAACAGTGGGCAAAATCCAGGTTTTGGGGGTCTCCCGGGAGAGAGTTTCCACCGGCCGCCGGGTAAAACCTTACATCCATGGTGTCTGAGGGACCTGCTCTGGAGACCAGAGCTCCGCGCGTTCCTACCCTGTTTACAATCCGGGGAGCGAGGCTGGGCTGCGGCTCGGACGGACGGAGGAGATGGAGAAGGTCTGGCTCTGGGTGCGGGTGGTGGTGGTGAAGGTGGTGGTGAAGGTGGAGGTGGAGGTGGTGAGGTTCAAGTTGCTGTACTCCTCTTCTACACCTCGCCGAGGAGCCTCATCTCCGAGGGACACGCGTAAAGACTGGACTGGCGTCTCCTCCGGGATGTGCGCAGCGCCGATGTGTTTGTCCACGCGTGGAGGAGCAGCAGCTGCTGTAGTGTACAAAAGGAGGAGGAGGAGGCGGAGGAGGAGGAGGACTTCCACCTTTCTTACTCCGCTCAGATGTTGGAGGAGAAGGAGAAACGAAAACTGCAGCGAAGTGATGACCGCGCATGTGTCCCCAGCAGGCAGCGTCCAGGACGCGCGCCCTGGTCTCTCAGCGCCAAGTTTCTTTCCAAAACTCATCAAAGTCTGAGGAGACGGAGGTTGGACATCCAGAGCAGAGCTGGTCTGGGGTAGCGGACAGGCCTGCTGGCCTACAGACTACTGGTCCACTGGTCTCCTGGTCCACTGGTCCCCTGGTCTCCTGGTACCCTGGTCCACTGGTCTCCTGGTCCCCTGGTCTCCTGGTCTACAGCACCGCGGACTAGATGATGAGTAAGAAGTGAGATCAGTTCGCGTCGCTGAGCGTCTCGCTGAGCGAGATGTTGGACCAGAGGCGAAGTGTGCGGACACGCTGACCACGCCCCAAACACACGACGCCACGCCCCAAACACACGAAGCCACGCCTCGCGTACACGAAGCCACGCCCCAAACAAGGAAGTCACGCCCCGAGCAATGAAGTCACGCCCCGAACACATGAAGCCACGCCCACTCCTCGCAGCAGGAAAGAAATGCTGCGTTTTGTTCTCCAATTAGTTTTGATTGTCGTCGTGTTTTTGTAATAATAATCATAATCATAATAATAATAACAACAATAATAATAATAATAATAATAACGACAACAATAATAACAATAACACAAAGAAGAACAAAAACAACAATAACAACAATGATAGTAATAATAATAATTAATAATAATCATAATAACAATCATGACAATAATAATAATGACAACAACAATAAAAAATAAAAAATAATAAAATAATAATAATAATAATAATGACAATAGCTAGTTAATAATAGTTATAAGCATTATTATTAGTGTCGTTCCGTTGTTGCTTTGTATGGTTTATTAACTATATGTATTATAGGCAGTTATTAGTTGATTCAGCATTTCAAAGATGTCTTCCTGCATGCTGGTCCGCTCCCCACAGACGACCCACACAGAGTCAGAGACACGGCCAGACTGGCCATGTGTTCCTCTTGGCCGGCTGCGGGAAACTCGTATTTTCTGGGTGACAGAGAGAAAAAGATCAGAGATGTTTTCAAGCAAACCTTATTCTCACCATGGGAGAGACGGTTGGAAAAGGAATGTGGTCCAGCGAGAAAAAAATGTGTTGTTCACAGACGACAACCCAACAACAACAACAACAATAACACTTTATGTTATGTGGAGAAGAGAAACTAACGCGTGGCATTCGGTCGCCCCTTGAAGAGTTTCCCAAAACAGTTTCCAGAGAAGTTTATCTCTGAGCATCCGAAAGGTTATGAGTGTGCGGCTACTGAGTCAGACACATGTCAGCAGCATCACTCAGGTGACTGCTGCAGCGTGTGAACAGCAGAGAGGAACCAGGAGAGGAACATTGATCCGCGTGCTGAGGCTTGAACGTTAGCATCTATCTTGTCTGGAGAGATTTCAAAGAAGTGAAACTCTCCGGGCCGCCTAACGAGAAGGTAGAGCACGTCACCATGGGGGAGGAGGAGGAGGAGGAGGAGGAGGAGGAGGAGGAGGAGGAGGAGGAGGAGGAGGAGGAGGAGGAGGTGGGTGAGTCTGGTTTGAGAGGATGAACTGCTTGGTAATAGGCCTGCCACCAGGACACACGGAGGATCTGTTTCCTTAACCTTCTGCGTTCAGCACTCGGGTTGAGTTCAGAGTTTACATGGAGATCGATGCCTCATTACAGGAGGGGAACTAAGAGAGCAATGTCCTCCTCCTCCTCCTCCTCCTCCTTCTTCGCTTCCTTCTGGTCACTTTGTGCTGCTTATTAGGAGACATCATTCAAAGCTTCACGTCGTTGGACACACTTTTACTGACCCAAGTCAGGAATATCGTCGGTTGTGTGTGGAAAAGTTGACGCAAGCCAGCCGATATTCTCGATTTACGATCCTCAGAACTGTGATTCCAGGAACGGTATTGAGGCATTTAGTATTTAACCAGCATACATTTTAATTCGGCCTTGAAGGCCAAACCCAACAGACGACCTGCGAAGGCGACACAGGAGCTCCTCACACCGCATGCTCACACACAGCGCATGTTTACAACACAAACCTATAATGAATAGATGAACAACACAACGCGTATTCATTAAACTGTTTGTTTCCTTTGTCCTTATAGGTTGGAGTGTATTTATTCAGCATGGCTGCGTTGGCATGTGATATTTGTGCACGTCTAATCAATCCCATGCAGTGCTTAAACTGCGCCGGTGGACGGCGGGAGATAATCCCCTTGCTTAGAGATGGTCAACATCCGCGGCCGTTGCCAAGGAATCGACTCTGTAATTATGGGCTCGTTGATGCCCGGCTTTACGCTCGCCGTCAGGTTCCCGCTTGATAGCGATGCACGCACACGCATAACAAAGCAATACGCACACATTTACACGCACACATATGCACACACGCACACACACGCACACACACACACACATAACAACCTACACAATCTCCCACACGCTATATCAGATAACAGTGCTTTACTCCATTTCCAATTCAGTCTTGTTATTGGATGTTTGGTTTTGAATATAAAACATCAGTGAGAGGTGCATTTGGGTTTTGCTGTTTTTATTGGGTTTTTTTTTTTGTCGGTTGCCTTTAATGTGTGTGTGTGTGTGTGTGTGTGCAGACAGTGATATGAATTAATTTCCTCTCTGATGGCCGGGTATCACTGTCTCAGCCACATGTATTAAACTACAACCGTCACGCCGCAGCCGCACCACTTTGGAAACCTGGAAACAAATGATGTTCTGTCGGCTCACGTTCACATTCAATTTAACCAGTAGAGAGTAATACGCAATAAACGATGAATTAACCTAATAGTCTTAATGTGTCCTTTACCTTGTTTTAAGTGTTTGATTCTGTCGACTGCATGACAACTTTGGAAATCGCTGCTGGCGGGTGTTTTGGTCGTGAATAGCGTCTATCTCTTGTGAAATATAATGATAATACAGTAGTGAAGTTGTATTTATTTTGTCAGGCTCTGCAGCGTTTTGATTCCCCTCTCGGCGAGCCATGAGGAGGAAGTATGTGCTACATCTAAATGGGATGTTTAATTAGCAGGAAGCAGCTTGTAGGCTCCCTGATCAAACACATCATGTTGTTGGAATAAGCTTTTATTCACAACTAATGGGGAGAATATAAAAACAATATGAAGTTGCCCGAGAGAAGAGCTACTGTACCTCTTCCAAGTTACATCTTTCAAAGGCCCTTTATACTTTATAGAGAAGTATCAAGGGGAAAAAGCTTGTCTTGATTTACTTTAGAATAAATAAATCAAAGAACAGGCTGTATTATGTGTTTCATTTATCCTCAGATAAAAGGCAGAATCTCTCTCAAAATATATTTTGATTGAAATAGGTTTTGTATTGAGTTCACCTCATCAGCTTCTGTTTCACCTTTAGTCCTCCAAACAACCGAACCGCTATTCTGAACATGTGCAGCTCAAACCGCAAGCTTGTTTTGTAATAATAAGCATTGATTTGCTGTTCATTCAACCTTGTAGAATGGTTAATTAACATCCTATTCAACCACATTAGGTTTAGCTTTTCGCTTCCATGGCAACGACTGGCTGCCTTTTCCTACCAAGTGTGTATTCATCTTTTCCCGAACGTTAACTGGCCTATGTAAGGGGAATACTCGCAGAATGCATCAAGAACACGGAGATGAATTTCCAAACTTAAAATCTTAAAGATGATACGTCTTACGAGATTGATTAAATATTATTCAAGATGTCCGACATCTATGGCTTCGACGTGTTTCAGTTTCAGTGGTAGGAGTCGGAGTCATGGCCGCTGTTTCTGGAGCACACAATGCCTCAAACACAAACACACACATTCAACCTCATTCTCTCTGTCACACACACACACACACGTGCACACACACGCACACACACACACAGATGTGCACACCACCTCTCACGCTCACACATGCACACACACACACACACACCCCTGCACACACACGCACACACACACACACACGCACATGCACACACACACAGATGTGCACACCACCTCTCTCACACACACACACGCACACACACACACACACACACACACACACACACACACGCACACACACACACACACACACACACACAGATGTGCACACCACCTCTCTCACACACACACACGCACACACACACACACACACACACACACACACACACACAGATATGTGCACGCCACCTCTCTCACACTCACACATACACACACACACACACATGCACACACACACCCGCACACACACACACACACAGACAGCACATTGACAAATGCAATGTCTGACATCTACTCAGAGACAGACAATAGCCTGCAGCGAGGAGGCACTAAGGGGGGACATGGTGAACAACACACTCCAAATCATCTACAAATCATGTGATCCTGAGATGCGATACATCTCCCGACGTGACGCACACACACTTAGATACTGTAGGCATCTACATGGAGACACGCTTAGATACTGTAGGCATCTACATGGAGACACGCTTAGATACTGTAGGCATCTACATGGAGACACGCTTAGATACTGTAGGCATCTACATGGAGACATGCTTAGATACTGTAGGCATCTACACGGAGACACGCTTAGATACTGTATAGGCATCTACATGGAGACACGCTTAGATACTGTAGGCATCTACACGGAGACATGCTTAGATACTGTAGGCATCTACAGTACATGGAGACACGCTTAGATACTGTATAGGCATCTACATGGAGACACACTTAGATACTGTAGGCATCTACATGGAGACACGCTTAGATACTGTAGGCATCTACATGGAGACACGCTTAGATACTGTAGGCATCTACATGGAGACACGCTTAGATACTGTAGGCATCTACATGGAAACACGCTTAGATACTGTAGGCATCTACACGGAGACACGCTTAGATACTGTAGGCATCTACACGGAGACACGCTTAGATACTGTATAGGCATCTACACGGAGACACGCTTAGATACTGTATAGGCATCTACACGGAGACACGCTTAGATACTGTAGGCATCTACATGGAGACACACTTAGATACTGTAGGCATTGTGGTACCCCGAGCTTCCCTCGTGGCCCCACTGTGGCAAGCCACGGGAGAAAGCAATGGGGAAGAGTAATACACGGGGTGTATTTACCGAGGTGCGCCTTGGGGGGGCAGTAAGCCTCGGGAGCGACCCGTGGAACAAGCGGCAGGTGAGACCAATTGGGATAATGGGGCGGCCATTTTAAAAGGGCGGCCATTTTAGATTGCGGGGAGAGTGTGGGAGAGAGCCCGAGTGTGAAGCTGTGTGCTTAGTGGGAGAGGGCTGTGTGCCATAAGTTAGAGAGCTGTGTGCCTGTACGTTAGTTTGTTTCTGCCCAGACCCCGAGGTTACCGTACGGACGGCCGGGAGGAGATACCCCGAGGTTACCGTATCGACGGCCGGGAGGAGATACCCCGAGGTTACCGCACGGACGGCCGGGAGGAGATACCCCGAGGTTACCGCACGGACGGCCGGGAGGAGATACCCCGAGGTTACCGTATCGACGGCCGGGAGGAGATACCCCGAGGTTACCGCACGGACGGCCGGGAGGAGATACCCCGAGGTTACCGTACGGACGGCCGGGAGGAGATACCCCGAGGTTACCGTACGGACGGCCGGGAGGAGATACCCCGAGGTTACCGTATCGACGGCCGGGAGGAGATACCCCGAGGTTACCGCACGGACGGCCGGGAGGAGATACCCCGAGGTTACCGTACGGACGGCCGGGAGGAGATACCCCGAGGTTACCGCACGGACGGCCGGGAGGAGATACCCCGAGGTTACCGTATCGACGGCCGGGAGGAGATACCCCGAGGTTACCGTATTGACGGCCGGGAGGAGACCAGGGGCGGATAGCCGCTACGGGACGACGACCGGAGATCGACCGACGACGAGCTCCGGCCCCAACCCCCTTATTCCCCACAGTATTTACTTACTGCTAATAAAAAGGAAAAAGACTGTGATCGTGTCCCCTGTCTCCTGCGTCAACGGGTCCAGAGTGAGAGTGGAGGCTCACATATGGTGGAGAACGAGGGCTGGAAGACATCAACCGCTACCGGGAACCAGAGACAACAGGATGGATCCGGCGCTAACAGACGCCATTGCCACAATGGTGAGAAGCCAACAGGGGCTCCACGAGATGGTGGCCAGGTCTCAGCAAGCCTTGCAAGAGGCGATGGCCCAGCTGGCAGTTCAGACCGCGAGATCGACCGCCGACAAGTCGTTAACAAAGCTGACCGCAGACGACGATGTAGAGGCGTACCTGGAACTCTTTGAAAGAGTCGCCACCCGGGAGGGGTGGCCACAGGAGAGCTGGGCCCACACGCTGGCACCCTTTCTCACCGGCGAGGCACAGCAGGCGTGCCGCGACCTATCTCCGAGGGAGGCGGCCAACTACGGCGAGTTGCGGACGGCCATTTTAGCTCGCTATGGCTTCAGCTTACCCGCAAGGGCCCTGCAGGTTCACCAGTGGACCTTCGACCCCACGCTACCCGCTCGCGCCCAGGTCAAGGGACTACAAAGGTTAGTCCGAGTATGGCTGACCGAGGGCGAGGGACCCCCACCGATCGAGCGAGTAGCGATAGATACCTGCATACGGGCCTTACCACACGAGATAAAAAGGTATGTGGCACAACAGGGCATACCCGATATCGAACACTTGATTGGGCTCTTGGAAAACCATAGGGTTACCCAGGAACTATTACAACCCACGAGCCAGGGTAGGACGGAGCGGCTCACCAGACCGAGACCAGGAGGAACCCCCTTTCACGGACGGGAGGGCATCGGCCGGGAGGGACGGATATCCCGGGCTAACGATCGCCCTCCCTGGAACCCCGGCGAGAGACGGTGCTTCCGGTGCGGCCAGAAGGGACACCTGATACGGGATTGCCCCGGGAAGGACGAGCCCATGCCGTCGGCGAGCTCCGCACTTGTGGGGACCTCGTGTGGGTGCCTCCACGGCTCCTGGGGAGCGGCCTTCGAGGCAACAGCCCGGATCCCAGTAACACTGAGCGGGAAGGACACAGAGGCACTCATCGACTCGGGGAGCGTGGTGACCCTGGTTCGACCGGAGTTCGCAGGGGAGACCCAGGGCCCACCCATAACGGTGGGATGCGTCCATGGGGACGTACGGGAGTACCCCACCAGTCTGGTACGGATCCGGTCCACTAGAGGAACGGTACCCACCCGGGTGGGGTTGGTACCCGGACTGCCCGTACCGGTTTTGATCGGCCGGGATTGCCCTCTGTTCGAGAGGTTCTGGGACGGACCCCAGGCAGAGCGACCCGTACGAAGCCGAGGACCAGGTCGCCGATCTAGGACGATACGACCGGCCTGCGCTGCACCCACGGACGACGGGACGACAGGAAGCCCAGACGAGGACAACGAGGAGCCCCGCCGAACCCGGTCCCGACAGACCCCCCCGGTCCCCACCGCCAGAAGCGGCAGCTAGACGGGACGACGGGTCAGGAGAGGGACTCACCGACTTCCTCCGATGCCCGGAGGCAGACACCGGGGGCAACATGGAGTTTAGCCGGGAGCAGAGGGAGGCACCGAACCTGGCCCATGCATGGGGAGGGGCCATCCTGGAAGGAGAGGATCCCGAACGGGTGAGTGCCATACCTATACCACGATTTGAAGTGAGAAATGGACTGCTATATAGGGTGATCCGTAAGCAGGACAATGTGATATATCAACTAATCGTGCCAAATCCCTATGTGTCGAGGGTACTGTACCTAGCGCACTCCCATGTCCTGGGCGGCCATTTAGGCGTAGAGAAAACCTACGAGAGGGTGACGGACCGGTTCTACTGGCCGGGGGTGAAGCGGGCGGTCGAAGACTATTGCCGACAGTGCCCCGAATGTCAACTCCACAGCCCCCGGGCCAACTTCCGGAACCCCCTGATCCCGTTGCCGATTATTGAGGTGCCGTTTAGACGCATCGGCATGGACATTGTGGGACCCCTACCGAAGTCCAGCAGGGGACACCGCTATATCCTGGTTATCATGGACTACGCCACCCGTTACCCGGAGGCCATACCCCTGCGGACGGCCACGGGGAAGACGGTGGCCCGGGAATTACTAATGCTGAGCAGTAGGGTAGGTATCCCCGAGGAGATCGTGACCGACCAGGGGTCATGCTTCATGTCCCGGGTGTTGAAAGCCCTATGCCAGCTACTAAAGGTAACGCAAATACGTACATCAGTATATCACCCCCAGACGGACGGTCTCGTGGAGAGGTTTAACAAAACATTAAAACAAATGTTAAGGAAAATGATTGACACTGACGGGAAAGACTGGGATCAGCTAATACCTTACCTACTGTTTTCCATCCGTGAGGTACCGCAGGCGTCCACGGGATTTTCTCCCTTTGAGCTCCTGTACGGGAGAGCACCCCGGGGGATGTTGGACCTGGCCAAGGAGGCCTGGGAGCAACAGCCCACCCGACACACCACCGTCATCAACCACGTCGAACAGATGCACCAAAGGATGAGGAAGGTATGGCCCATGGTCAGGGAACACATGCAGCAGGCACAGGCCGCCCAAGCCCGGCTATATGACAGAGGGGCGCAGGTTCGGGAATTTAAGGGGGGCGACAAAGTAATGATCCTGGTGCCAACCCAAGAATGTAAATTCCTGGCCCGATGGCACGGGCCATATGAGGTCGTGGAGAGGGTGGGGCCGGTCAACTACCGCGTCCGCCAGCCAGGGCGGAGACAGCACACACAGGTATACCACGTAAACCTAATAAAACGATGGCATGAGGCCCAAAATAACCCTGTACCAGTTCTGACAACCCACAGGGGGCCCCCGGACCCTCCCGCTGTACCGCTGGGGGAACAGTTGTCGCCCCACCAGGCCCAGGATCTGAGGGAGCTGGTGAGCCGGAACCGGGATGTGTTCTCTGACCAGCCAGGGAGGACCAATGTCGTGACTCATGACATCATCACGGAGCCGGGGTTAAAGGTACGGCTCCGCCCTTATAGAATACCGGAGGCCCGGAGAGAGGCAATCCGGGAAGAGGTAAGAACCATGCTGCGGATGGACGTGATAGAGGAGTCGCAGAGCTCGTGGTCCAGCCCAATAGTGATTGTACCAAAGCCGGACGGGACCATAAGGTTCTGTAATGACTTTAGAAAACTGAACGAATTGTCAAAATTCGATGCATACCCGATGCCTAGGGTCGACGAGATGTTGGAGCGGCTGGGACCGGCCCGCTTTATTAGCACCCTGGACCTCACCAGGGGATACTGGCAGGTCCCCCTCACCCATCGGGCCAGGGAGAAGACGGCCTTCGCGACCCCAGACGGGTTATTCCAGTACAAGGTACTGCCATTCGGGGTGCATGGGGCACCAGCCACGTTCCAAAGGATGATGGACAAAATATTGAGGCCCCACCGGGACTACGCCGCCGCTTACCTGGATGATATAGTGGTTCAGAGCAACGACTGGCAGTCCCACCTCAAACGCCTGGAGGCGATATTGGGGGCCCTGCGGGAAGCAGGCCTCACGGCGAAAGCTGCCAAGTGTCGGCTGGGGTTGGAAGAGGCAGAGTACCTCGGCTTTACAGTGGGGAGAGGATGGGTTCGTCCCCAAAACGCCAAAGTGGAGGCGATCGCCACCTGGCCCCGACCAACCACAAAAAGACAGGTGAGAACCTTTTTGGGACTGCTGGGGTACTACAGACAATTTGTGCCGAACTTTGCCACCCTAGCAGTCCCCCTCTTCAACCTTACCAAGAAGGAAGGAAAACGGCACATCGAGTGGACGGAAGAGGCCGAGGCGTCTTTCCAGAAGCTGAAGGACGCCCTGTGCCAGGAGCCCGTCCTAGCCACGGTCGACTTCGACCTACCATTCGTGCTGCAAACCGACGCATCGGACGTCGGCCTGGGGGCAGTCCTGTCTCAGGTGAGGGACCAAATAGAGCAGCCCATCACCTACATCAGCCGTAAGTTACTACAACATGAACAAAACTATTCAACAGTCGAGAAGGAGTGCCTCGCCATCAAATGGGCCGTAGAAAAATTAAGGTACTATTTAACTGGTCGACCATTTAGTCTGGTTACGGACCATGCCCCCCTCAAATGGATGGCCCGTAACAAAGACACGAACGCACGGATAACCCGCTGGTTTTTGGAGTTGCAGGACTACCAATTCAAAGTGGAGCATAGGGCCGGGAGGAAACACGGGAACGCTGACGCCCTGTCTCGCCGAGCCGAGGCCCTATGGTCAGGACCCTGTGGGGAGGGCATGGACTTGAGGGGGAGGGTATGTGGTACCCCGAGCTTCCCTCGTGGCCCCACTGTGGCAAGCCACGGGAGAAAGCAATGGGGAAGAGTAATACACGGGGTGTATTTACCGAGGTGCGCCTTGGGGGGGCAGTAAGCCTCGGGAGCGACCCGTGGAACAAGCGGCAGGTGAGACCAATTGGGATAATGGGGCGGCCATTTTAAAAGGGCGGCCATTTTAGATTGCGGGGAGAGTGTGGGAGAGAGCCCGAGTGTGAAGCTGTGTGCTTAGTGGGAGAGGGCTGTGTGCCATAAGTTAGAGAGCTGTGTGCCTGTACGTTAGTTTGTTTCTGCCCAGACCCCGAGGTTACCGTACGGACGGCCGGGAGGAGATACCCCGAGGTTACCGTATCGACGGCCGGGAGGAGATACCCCGAGGTTACCGCACGGACGGCCGGGAGGAGATACCCCGAGGTTACCGTATCGACGGCCGGGAGGAGATACCCCGAGGTTACCGCACGGACGGCCGGGAGGAGATACCCCGAGGTTACCGTACGGACGGCCGGGAGGAGATACCCCGAGGTTACCGCACGGACGGCCGGGAGGAGATACCCCGAGGTTACCGTATCGACGGCCGGGAGGAGATACCCCGAGGTTACCGTATTGACGGCCGGGAGGAGACCAGGGGCGGATAGCCGCTACGGGACGACGACCGGAGATCGACCGACGACGAGCTCCGGCCCCAACCCCCTTATTCCCCACAGTATTTACTTACTGCTAATAAAAAGGAAAAAGACTGTGATCGTGTCCCCTGTCTCCTGCGTCAACGGGTCCAGAGTGAGAGTGGAGGCTCACAGCATCTACACGGAGACACACTTAGATACTGTAGGCATCTACATGGAGACACGCTTAGATACTGTAGGCATCTACATGGAGACACGCTTAGATACTGTATAGGCATCTACATGGAGACACGCTTAGATACTGTAGGCATCTACATGGAGACACGCTTAGATACTGTAGGCATCTACATGGAGACACGCTTAGATACTGTAGGCATCTACACGGAGACACGCTTAGATACTGTAGGCATCTACATGGAAACACTCTTAGATACTGTAGGCATCTACATGGAGACACGCTTAGATACTGTAGGCATCTACATGGAGACACGCTTAGGCATCTACATGGAGACACACTTAGATACTGTAGGCATCTACATGGAGACACGCTTAGATACTGTATAGGCATCTACATGGAGACACGCTTAGATACTGTAGGCATCTACATGGAGACACGCTTAGATACTGTAGGCATCTACATGGAAACACGCTTAGATACTGTAGGCATCTACATGGAAACACGCTTAGATACTGTATAGGCATCTACATGGAGACACGGTGGATAACGACAACCACAAGAGCTGCCAGAGATCAAGAAGAAGGAGGATGAGAAGAATTTGCAATAATAGTAATACAGTATAAATAAAAGGGCTATTTAGCACAAATCAACTGTTTGGAGGGCTAACAGTACTATACATGCATATCAATGGAAAACAAAATAAAGGATATAATGCAATCTAAATGCAGAATGAATGCATGAGCATGTAATGTGGAACTGCTTACCCTAATGCCTTAGGGGAATACGTAATGTAGTGTCACATGACTTTCAATTGACTGTCATATTCAGGTCAGTTTCATCACATGTTCTGAAGTCATCGTGGTAACGATGACGACGAGGAAATCTCCTTTCTGAACCTCGGGATGGGATGATCGTTTCTGCGACCATTTCAACGGTTGGCTGTTGGAAACACAACAATTTCCTCAGGATTATTTTGTCATGACATCACCACACAGGGTCGGCTCTTCGCCGGCGCTGTATAAAACAGACCTCCCCAACAAGATTTCCTTTTCTTTCCACTGATTACGATAACAACATTGTCTTGTCTCTTCAAAGGCCTGTTTCCACCAATAGGAAACCAGGACTTCATACCGGCTCACCTGCGGGATACTTTATTATAGTATTCTCAATTAAAACCTTTTCGCGGCAGCATTAGTAATCTCAGCTCTTGTCATTCATACTAATTAGTGCTTGCCTTCGGTGTCTCATGCTGGAAGAGGATATTTCAATATCCCATTAAGCGATTCAGAGATATGTTCTTGAGTGACGTTCTCTTAAACCCGGGGAGTAATTACATTACATGCTTCGCTTTTTTCCTCCAATAATTTCATATTTCATGAGGTATTTTTCTGCATGGATCAATTCATGTTTGTCTACGCCGCTATGCTATTACAAGATATACAAGAAATATACCAAAAAAAAAGCGAATAGAAGTGAACATTACGCAACAGGCCGGTCTATCACAGCTGATTAGGTTGCATGGGGGAGGATTGTAACGTTTACCTACTGAATGAGCACAACCTGTGAAGTGGCTTTTACTCTTTTAATGTAAAGCAAGAAACAAATTATTACACATAACAATTCACAATTCACAAATCGTGCAAGTTTACTTGTTTTTTTTTTATATTAATGGTGTAGCTGAATTCAACAACGCTTACTTGGCTGTGAGAAAGGGACATTGTGCTATCTAAGCTCACAGGTAAAGAGGATTATAAGGTAACAAAGCACCTACAACCCCGTTGTGTTTTGTCTGCATACTTTGATGAATGGCCTAATAAATTGAATGAACTAGCTATGGAAAAAACATTAATTATCTTTTGTCAAAAGAAGTTGAAAATATTATTAACTACCCCCAAAGCACTCTGTATTCGCAATATAGCACAGCATAATTAGTTTCCCCTACCTACTTATTTAAGATAATGATTTATTGTCCTGGGCTGCCTGTTACAAAGTGCAATCAAGAGATTCAAGAGAGATTTACGATTATTTTATTGTTACATCCCACTATTCAAATATAAGAGAGTAAAGGTTTTGGGTTTGGGCTCCTGGACATGGCAGCAATAATAAAATAACAATAAGAATAAAGTAAGAATAAAATACAATTCAATCATAAAATAAGTAATATCAATAATGTGAGGTATGTGTTAACTGCAAACGTGCATTGTTTGCATGTTTGTGTGTGTTTGTGTATGCACACCTACGTATTAGTGTGTGTGTGTGCGTGTATGTGTGTGTGTGTGTGTTCGTGTGTGTGTGTGTGTGTGTGTGCATCAGGCCATTAGTAGCATGGCTTAGTAAAACCTCTTTGTATGTTTACCTACAACTCTGTAAAAAGAGGAACTACTTTTGTGTTGTGTTGCTATGCTACTGTATGTATGAGAGCAAATAACAGGTGTAACGTTGTCCTTCAAAGAAAGAGGAACTTCATTACCTTTTATAGTGAGTCAGAAAAGCAGGCAGACTGTCCTTGTACCAAATCATCACCTGCACTGTAATTCATGTTTTACGCCAGCACACATTTTCATTGATGTAAGTATTATAAAATAACATGAAGCTGAGTATATACACATATAACCAATATGCTGAACAATGGATGATTATTCAGGTTATTTTTTGAGATGAGGTAAAAACTGTACA
>JAOPHQ010005165.1:0-10000 GCA_030340625.1 Merluccius polli
TAAATTGCTAGGTATAGGGGTAATCTGTAATATTATCCGGGGACTGCCTGCAGAAGACAAAAAAACTAAAACAATTAGGACGATCTTTTATGCACACGTGTGCGTGTTTGCATTGAGGAGGAGAATGAGGGAAATCGGAAGCCATATTATTGATTTATGAGCCTTAATAATACCAGTCACTTTTGGGTGTTTCGTCTCGATGAATTATTCAGGCTGATGAAATTGAACCAGTGAGGAACTCAGGCCCAGCAACCGGTCTTTTCTCTCTCCCTCTCTCTGTCTCTCTCTCCCTCTCCCTCTCTCTCTTTCTCTACATCTTTCTTGCTCTCTCTCTCTCGCTCTGTTATTTTAAAGCTACACTTTATTAGTATTATTACTTAAGTGGGCCTAACAATACGGTATAACAGAGACCTCTGTAGTTTGGTTCAGCGACTCACTTGTGTTTTATTCTCTTCTTCGTCTTTCTGTCTTTCCCAAAACCCGGCTCCTACTCCCTGTAGCCCACTTTATATCACATTACCAGTCAATAATAACAATAATGGTAATCTAGTTTCCAGATCCAAATCAATATCGTGTCTGAAAAGGTAAACAGATTATTTTAGATTGTTAAAATAATCACAAAAAGATGGATTTCTATGTGGACAGAAACTCCATCATGCCTTCTTACTACATCTTACTACATCTTACTATATCTTACTATGTCTTACTACATCTTACTACATAATAATAATAATAATTGATTGGATTTATATAGCGCTTTATTTGGAGGTCACTCAAAGCACTTACATAGTGTGTGTGTGTGTGTGGGGGGGGAGATATGACACCTCATCCGCTACCAGAGTGTAGCACCCACTTGGGTGATGCACGGCAGCCAGTATGCGCCAGAACGCTCACCACACACTGGCACAGCGGAGAGGTGAGGAATGAAACTAACCAATTAGAGGCCAGGGGATGATTAGGTGGCCATGTTGGTACAAGAGCCGGGTTGGGAATTTGGCCGGGGCACCGGGGTTAGCACCCCTACTCTTGCGATGAGTGCCACGGGATCTTTAGTGACCACAGGGAGTCAGGACCTCGGTTTAACGTCTCATCCGAAAGACGGTGCTCTAGACAGGACGGAGTCCCCGTCTCCATCCCGGGGCATTGGGGATCTAACAGAGGCCAGAGGGATGAGCACCCCCTACTGGCCCTCCAACACCAATACATCTTACTATGTCTTACTACATCTTACTACATCTTACTATATCTTACTATGTCTTACTACATCTTACTACATCTTACTATATCTTACTATGTCTTACTACATCTTACTACATCTTACTATGTCTTACTACATCTTACTACATCTTACTATGTCTTACTACATCTTACTATGTCTTACTATGTCTTACTACATCTTACTACGTCTTACTATGTCTTACTACATCTTACTACATCTTACTATGTCTTACTACATCTTACTACATCTTACTATGTCTTACTACATCTTACTACATCTTACTATGTCTTAGTACATCTTACTACATCTTACTATGTCTTACTACATCTTACTACATCTTACTATATCTTACTACGTCTTACTATGTCTTACTACATCTTACTATGTCTTACTACATCTTACTACATCTTACTACATCTTACTATATCTTACTATGTCTTACTACATCTTACTATGTCTTACTACATCTTACTACATCTTACTACATCGTACTATGTCTTAGTACATCTTACTACATCTTACTATGTCTTACTACATCTTACTACATCTTACTACATCGTACTATGGCTTAGTACATCTTACTACATCTTACTATGTCTTACTACATCTTACTACAGCTTACTATGTCTTAGTACATCTTACTACATCTTACTATGTCTTACTACATCTTACTACATCTTACTATGTCTTACTATATCTTACTACATCTTACTATGTCTTACTACATCTTACTATGTCTTAGTACATCTTACTACATCTTACTATGTCTTACTACATCTTACTATGTCTTACTACATCTTACTACATCTTACTCCATCTTACTATGTCTTACTACATCTTACTACATCTTACTATGTCTTAGTACATCTTACTACATCTTACTATGTCTTACTACATCTTACTACATCTTACTATATCTTACTACGTCTTACTATGTCTTACTACATCTTACTATGTCTTACTACATCTTACTACATCTTACTATATCTTACTATGTCTTACTACATCTTACTATGTCTTACTACATCTTACTACAGCTTACTACATCTTACTATATCTTACTATGTCTTACTACATCTTACTATGTCTTACTACATCTTACTACATCTTACTACATCGTACTATGTCTTAGTACATCTTACTATGTCTTACTACATCTTACTACATCTTACTACATCGTACTATGGCTTAGTACATCTTACTACATCTTACTATGTCTTACTACATCTTACTACAGCTTACTATGTCTTAGTACATCTTACTACATCTTACTATGTCTTACTACATCTTACTACATCTTACTATGTCTTACTATATCTTACTACATCTTACTATGTCTTACTACATCTTACTATGTCTTAGTACATCTTACTACATCTTACTATGTCTTACTACATCTTACTATGTCTTACTACATCTTACTACATCTTACTCCATCTTACTATGTCTTACTACATCTTACTACATCTTACTATGTCTTAGTACATCTTACTACATCTTACTATGTCTTACTACATCTTACTACATCTTACTATATCTTACTACGTCTTACTATGTCTTACTACATCTTACTATGTCTTACTACATCTTACTACATCTTACTACATCTTACTATATCTTACTATGTCTTACTACATCTTACTATGTCTTACTACATCTTACTACATCTTACTACATCGTACTATGTCTTAGTACATCTTACTACATCTTACTATGTCTTACTACATCTTACTACATCTTACTACATCGTACTATGGCTTAGTACATCTTACTACATCTTACTATGTCTTACTACATCTTACTACAGCTTACTATGTCTTAGTACATCTTACTACATCTTACTATGTCTTACTACATCTTACTACATCTTACTATGTCTTACTATATCTTACTACATCTTACTATGTCTTACTACATCTTACTATGTCTTAGTACATCTTACTACATCTTACTATGTCTTACTACATCTTACTATGTCTTACTACATCTTACTACATCTTACTCCATCTTACTATGTCTTACTACATCTTACTATATCTTACTACGTCTTACTACATCTTACTATGTCTTACTACATCTTACTACATCTTACTATGTCTTACTACATCTTACTATGTCTTAGTACATCTTACTACATCTTACTATGTCTTAGTACATCTTACTACATCTTACTATGTCTTACTACATCTTACTACATCTTACTATGTCTTAGTACATATTACTACATCTTACTATGTCTTACTACATCTTACTACATCTTACTATGTCTTACTACATCTTACTACATCTTACTATGTCTTACTACATCTTACTATGTCTTAGTACATCTTACTACATCTTACTATGTCTTACTACATCTTACTACATCTTACTATGTCTTACTACATCTTACTATGTCTTACTACATCTTACTATGTCTTACTACATCTTACTATGTCTTAGTACATCTTACTAACTCCTGTTTTGCACTTGACAACCACGAATGGAAACAAACCCAACGAACCCAACCTTGTCTTTCTTAATTCTATTGTTTTTTCCATGTGGACTTACGTACGTTCAGCACTTCTGTCTGTCATTGCTCAGCCTCGACCATCGGTGTAGATTTCAGGGGGGGCTCAATTTTTAGAACATGTGCATTTGTACCCCCCCCCCCCCCCCCCCCCCCCAATCAAAGGGGTTCATAAATTAATTCTAATTAATTTATCATTGACATGAATAGGTGCCACATGCACATTTAAAGAGGTTACTTCCCCAAACAAAAGAGGACAGAGGAGATCATGCCTGGGTTGACTCAGCAGGGATAATATTAAATGAGAAAAGTCGATCTAGAGAATAAGTATTTGAATTGTCACCTGGTGCCTGAATTTTGTGTTTTCCTTCCGCAAAGTCATTTCCACCAGAAATTGATGTAGAAAAGGCACAAATTGGTGCATAATAATTCACCAGAATGCAGGAAATGAAGTGTTTGATGCTCAAAATGTCCTGGGGCGAGGACCCCCAACTCCCCCACTTAATGTGCCCCCCCCCCAATGTTCAAACAAAAACCTATGCCACTGGCCTCAACCTGGAAGTCGCTTTGGATAAAAGCATTCGTTAAATGTCCCCCAGTCTACACGTCACAACCTCCACCCCCTCACCTTGAGAAATGTAGGTTTTGGGGCCGTCCATCGGGAGGGGGGAGGTGGTGGCAGCGGCGGGGGTGGTGGTGATGGCTGGCCGGGGCCTGGGCGCAGGCGGACGCTGGGCCACGGGCACCGCCGCGGAGAAGCTGTCGTACTCTTCGTTGTTCATGCCCACCAGGGTGTAGGGGTCGTCTTCGTTGTCCTCGTCCTCCTCCTGTTGGTCTTCCTCTTTGAGGGAAGTAGCCGGTGACCCTAAATAGGGCAGAACTGGGATCTCAGGACATGGGAATACAGCCTAAAGTCTCTACTACCCTATGTATTACTACTATGTACTACTATGGATTATATAGGTGAAATCACGTCACATTTTAGAAGCAATTTTGTATTCCACCCATTTTGAGGAAATACCCAATGTTCGGAAATCGGTTAAGTCTTATGATGAAATTAATAAAGAAGTAGATTTCCAATAGATAGTTGCTATTAAAACATTATATTCCAGTACTTCTTTCATTTAGTATGACTACTTAAGTTACCATTACTATACTACTGTACTGTACCATTACTATTACTACTGTAATGTTATTATAGCAGTTACATGTTAGTGGGTGTGCTCTGGGCGGTGACTGGTTTCTGAATGCTTTCTGTGTTCGTATGTGCATTGTTTTTGTATGTCCCTTTTGAATGTATCTTCTTTGTATGTGCTTTGTGTCTGTGTTATTCCTTTATCTGTATCTTGGCTCCATTGATACTCGTACCCATGCTCATTACAAGTAGCTTCATGAATAGTTACTAGACAGGGAGGGACTGCCCGTTATTTGCCAGTTTATCAGAGGCCCCTGGCCCTCAGCAGGAAGTACATTTACCACCCACAAATACAAGCGGAGGAGGCCAATGTCTTTCTGCTCAGAGCATAATGAGAAAAATAATGTTTCTGTTCAAAATATGCTTTTTTGTTCCCATTCCACTCACATTTCTCATGAGGTTGTGGAGCAGCTTAAGGGTGCTTCACTCCCCAGCTGAAAGGTGCTGGGTTCGGTCCCCGATCAGGCAATCGTCGAGCCAAGATTGTGTATCTTGTTTATCTAACGTAGCCGCATTGTTGACGAGAGCTTGAAACACAAGTATTGAGTTGCCAGCAATGACTGCTACCGCCTGTTTTTTTGTGTATTGGATAAATACAACTAAAAACGAAAAGAAAAAGATACCCTAACCCCCTGCCTGCCCCTTAATGATGACACGTATCTGAACATTCACTGGAAGTCGCTTTGCATGAATGAATGAATGAATGAATGAATGAGTGATATGCCATATAACTGAGTGGAGACAGTAGGCCTATGGTAACAGAACCAGGCCCTTCGATCCACTGGTGGTGAACTCACCTGCGGTGGACATGAGTTCATAGACGCTGGCGTCCGCTCTTGACCTGGGCTGGTGCATGTTCTGCAATAACGGAACAGTTTGCACCAGATTACAAAGTGTTATAAACCATAAAAGTGTAATTAGACAAAAACATGGCTAAGAACAGATGCATTGCAAAATAAATATTGCAGGCTAAGGCGTTAAGCCATCCTCCCCCGTCTCAACTGACATTCTCGTCACGTTATGTTCACATCTCAAGCATGACCCCAGTAGGAGCACAGACATCAACTCATTACATTTCATGAAAGGCAGAATTCACAGAATATGTCTCTACTGGATTGTGTGCTGTAAAATCTCTCTTTCTCTCTCTCTCTCTCTCTCTCTCTCTCTCTCTCTCTCTCTCTCTCTCTCTCTCACTACAGTCAACAGTCAGCCGTGTATTGAGTTAGCCTATCAGCTAATAACATGTTGAAGGACAGAGCAGGGCTTAATCAGAGTCATTAACCAATCACCCCCCCCCCCCCCCGTTCAAACATATCGTTTCGTGGCCAACTGGGAAAGCCTGTGTTGACTTGCTATGTGGACTACGGCTGTATTTACATATAGTAACTTTCAGTTTGCTTATTTTTTTTTAATCTTTCATCTGCCGGTGGATAAAATATTTGGCGGGTTGAAAACCATAACTAATTTGCTCTTCGACAACCGTCCTGTCCTGTATATTATAGCCTACATATATTCTCTCTCTATATATCTATTTTTTTTTTTTATTACATATTCATATTCCCATTTGTAATTCTTATTGTCTTATACTTTCCACTGTGACACACAAGTCCCCATCTTTGGTGAATAAATCGTCTTAATCTCATCTTGATTTGGTGTGTGGTGTCGCAGAGAAAACCGGAGGAGCACAGCAACAATCAATCCTCTGCGACAACAAGCGTTGTGCGCCATTCATCTTGGACAGACAACCCCCCCCCCCCAACCCCCCCCCCCCACACACACACACACCGTTGACGCCCGTAGCCCTCGCTCGAAAAACCCGCGACGGCTCCAACGCTCCAACACAACCCTCTGACGTCATTCCCGTGTTGCTCCTCTTTGCATAACGCACACACTCACTGTGTTGTGCGTACAAACAGGCCCACTCCATGCGCCCAGTTTCCAGGCAACCCGACTACCCTAGGCCTCAGAAACACAATGTCTCCCTGCTCTCTCCCTGCCGGGCTCTGCCGCGGACGCCGTACTCAACAGTAGAGGGTCACACCAGCTTGACCTCCCAATATTTCTAATTGTCCGGCAATTGTTAAAGGGGGGGGGGAAATAAATAAATAAAAACGTATTTCCCCAGCAACAAGAGCACACAACACAGCTCTCTAATTGTGTTGCTCTGAGTGTACACTTTCTGCTATTGTGGGTTCGTCTTTTGTGCAGCAACACAGATATACCTCCAAGGCAACAACGACAACACACACACAAGTATGAAATAATTAACTGAGTGGCCTTACTCATCGACGCTGGCAACGGATGTTAGGCCACATTGTGCTGCTGAACCAGCCAGCTACTTTTTTTTTTTTTTTTTTTTACACGGCTGACAAGTCCTTAAGTCCCAAAGCCACACACGCACACGTTGTGCCAGTGCGGCTTTTCGGAGCAAGTACTAGAAGAGAGAGAACAAGACGGAGACGGAGATGCAGACAAGAACCTCCAGGCTTGTGTGTTTTTTGGCCAGGAAAGTAAATGTCTCTGGTGGGGAAATATGTGCAAGTTGTACAAAAGGATAAATCAAGGCATGATAAGTAAATGATGATGCAAACATAACTTTAGTATGACCCAAAGTGATTGTATTGAATTGAAGAGTGGGTATTTTACGCTGTACTACAGTAGCCTTTGAAAAGGTCTGAAAAACATCTGTTTTGTGACTTTCTCCGCTCAGACGTTGGCTGACTGTTCTATTCAAACCTTAAACAAATATTAAACAAATCGTAGGAGTTAGGATAGACCCAGCCAATCGTAGGCTAGCCATACAGCACACTGGCAAACAAAAATGACATGCAAAATAGGTCAGCCGGCCTGAAGAACTGTTGTTGGAGCCCGTTGCTAAACGACAATCATTATATCCCTAGCTCATAGCCTAAAGACACCATAACATGAAAATAGATTATTTATTAACATTTTACCTTGTTAGCTATAAAAAAAACCTGGCTGACTAGCACGCTTTGTTTTGCACAATCCACAGATTCATCTACTCCAGGATCAAACCACATCTACCTCTTTTAATTGGAAAAAAAGTTACAGATGCTAAACACACTTTGAATGGCTTTTCAGTTTTGTGTGTGTGTGTGTGTGTGCGTGCATGTGTGTGTGTGTGTGTGTGAGGGTGTGTGTGCGCATACATGCATACATCTGTGTGTGTCTGCGTGCATGGGTGTGTGTGTGTGTGTGTGTGTGTGTGCACGCAAAGTGAGCGTTGTTGTTCTATACTCCTCCTATCTTGCGTTGTACTTTGAATTGCTCCCGAGTGACGCAGGCACCCCGCTGGAAAGAAGTAATTAGCCAAGGAGCGGCGGCGGCGGTGCGCAGGCTCATGGATTAGCATAGCCGCGGATGCCTTGTGTCGAGCGATTTCAGCTAGCTTGTGTGAAACGGGGGAGCCATCAATCCAGCATTTATTGACAAGAGTTGCTCCACCAACGGCCCAATCGGGGATGCGTGAGTAATTGGCGGTACGGGACGAGAGCCCAACTCGACTGGCGAGTTAATGAAACGCCTGTGCTAATAGCGGCTAGGCCAACAAGCCCCCAACGACACACACAGCCACAATGATGCCGATGGTTACGGGTTGCCTGCGAATGTTGGCGCTACACACGTGTTTTCCAACACAAAACACACACACACACACACACACACACACACACACAGTGTGTGTAGCGGTGTCAAGATGGAATTTGCACTGAATGTTGTCGACGTGACAAATTATGATCATTGTATTGCTGGCGGTGCATCTGCCTGTTGTGTTACACGGGTGGGGGTGGGGAGGGGGGTTTCCCCACAGGGCGACCTCTTCCTGACTTGAGATGCTCCCCCACCTCCTCTCTTTTTCCTGTCAGATAACACATCGCAACGCATGCTCGCGCGGCGCGCTCTCCGACCGACTGGAGCAATACAATCAAACCGCACTCCATCTGCGATCGCGAGTCGCTGGGGGGGGGGGGGGGTAAGTCTTCAACAGCTGCTGAGTGTCAACACTTCACTCAAGCTCTCAATTCTCCGTCGGGTAGCCGCGGTAGAGCCGTACCCATGTCCCTCTTTTGTTTGTAGGCCTCAATCAAACATGCACTTGGCATGTACGGTGTGGGATACACCGCCAGCCACCTGTGACGATTTCCAGGGAATCTCCGCAACGATCAGCGGTGAGAAGACGTTTGTCACGACGACGAAGACGGCAAGCCCCCCCCAAAGGCCTGCCTTTCAATCGGTTACATGACAGCATCTGAAGACATAACCGAAGCCAAAACCAGCAATTTCCAAACGAAGGGCGTCATCGCTGTTAATTGAAATCAGCAATGCATGAAGTGATCTGATAATACAATCTCCTCGGTATATTTCGGTGCTTTTCACAAACAAATAACAGCATGCGTGCTAATCACCGTCCGTGCGTTCCAGCGGGAAAATTAATGTATGTGAGGAGAGGAGAAGATGGGAGAGGAGAGGAGAAGATGGGAGAGGAGAGGAGAGGAGGGGAGGGGAGTGGAGTGGAGAAGATGGGAGAGGAGGGAAGGGGAGTGGAGAAGATGGAATGGGAGAGGAGGAGAGCGGAGAGGAGATGAGAAGAGAGAAGAGGACAGGGGTGGGGTGGGGGAGAGAATAAGAAAGGAGAGGAGAAGATGCAACATGAGAGGAGGGGAGGAGAGTGAGAAGAGGATAAGGACCAGAAGAAGATCGAAGGTCGATATGTGCATGGGGTTGGGGGGTAGGGGTGTGGCGGTCACTGTTTCTCTGTTGAGGAGACTGCATTAACCTCACTGACATGCTGACGCATTCTGTGCAACGCGTGTTGCATTCCAGTGCTATTGCCCTTTTCATAATGGATGGCTCCCTCGCTCCTCGGCGACTGGTGTGGTAAGGCTCTCAGAGTGCACTAGCTGCATTCCCTACCTGTGTATGCCAATAGGACACGCGCTGAAAAAACGCAACCTAGCCCAGTGTTGGGGGCGGAGGGGGGGGCGGTTGTAGGTTTTTTGTTTTAATGCGGAAACACTTTTTCATTTACAGATTACAATTTATACAAATGCCGACACAT
>JAOPHQ010005165.1:15000-32500 GCA_030340625.1 Merluccius polli
CCTTTTTTTTTAGTCATAGTTTCAAAGAACCGGTATTTTTTTCTCTATTGCCATCCAGTCTCCTGGCGGAGCAGTGGTTTGGCAGCGGCAGGTGGGTTGCTTGAGTTTGCAAGTTCAGCATAAGAAGAGTAATCAAATTGTGTCCGCCCTTTTGAAGCGGAGGCGAAGTTTGAAACCTGCCACCTCTTCAGTTTCTATGGTAAGCAGCAGAGCAGTGGCAGGGAATATAACCAGCCGTCTTATTAACCTGGTCTTCAATGTGAGGGTGAATGTGGAGGTATGAGCAGTTTGTTAGACAGTGTGAGCTTATGTGACTTATGACTATATTAGTCTATGTTGCTTTGGTGGAAGAAATTACTTAAATATTGGGAGTCAAGAGACCACTACACTTAAATATAATGTATACATATAAGTGTATAAATATAGGCATATCATTGAGCTGACATTTATTGTATCCTTTTATCACTCACCTCACTCCATAAATAGTTAATTATTATTCATTTCACCATTCACTGTCTTGGAAGGCTTGGACTGTAGTCTTCAACTAGAATGCATCACTCCATTTAGTAACTATACTGTAGTCTTTCAAGTAAAGTCCAGAAAAACGGCAACAACTTTAAACATATCCCAAATAATGAATACATAAACTGTCAATCATCTGATCCATAAATATATGCCCACCTGACACATGAACTCTACAGGGTCGGCCACCCTCGTCAAAAGCTGGGAGATTTCGCCCATGCGGCTGTAGTACTGTATCTGAGCTGTGTGCACTGGCTGCCCACCACAGCACAGGGTCACTTCCACTGTTCCACTGGGAAAATCTGCAGGGGACAATGACACCAAGTACAAAATTAGGCCTACAGCAAACGCGCAGAAACAAAGAACAATAAATACGTTCGTCTTTTTGTGGTATGAAATTATGATAATTACATGATTCACGGAAATGTAGACTATTTAATTATATCGCACACAAGAGAAAGGGGTATTATTTTGGCTGGCTGTAAGAGCAATATAATTCAAGCTTTATGTTTCTTTGCAAATATCGTCATGTTAAAAAAAAAACTTTGCTTAAAAAGAACAGCTTTTATGTATTGCTTCTAGGTTCAATTTCCTAAGTTTTTTTTTATCTTGCAAAAACTATACCTTCGACATCTTGTACCTGTACCTTGTTGTGTCGTCCCTTTAAACGCCCCGCTTAACGAGACCCTGATCGCCCTTACCTGGTGGCTGGACCAGGAGGACATGTTCATTCCAGCGCGTGGCCTTCACTCTCACACTCTGATCACCGCCGCGGAACATGGCCTCAATGTCACTGCTGGCCACCTTATCTCTCACCAGAACAAACAGCTCTCCGGATGCCTGCGGAAAAGATAAAAAACACTTTGTACCACTTGTGTTCGCTCCTTTGGTGGGCTTGATGAGATAAGAAGTCATTGGCCCAGACAGGCCTAGGATATGTTATATACAGAGAGCTCACCCCACAGGGGACTCTGGCAGGGACGACCAGAATGCCACAGGGGATATCTGATGCCAGGGGTGAATGCGTATTTCCCATGTTGGACTGTGATTCTGAGGATCTGTTTGGCACAGGGTGGGTGTTTACTGCGGTGGTCGATACAACTGCAAAACACCATAATAGGAATCCGTCATTGACTCAAGTTGTGCAAGTCTTTCCTTGGAGAAAAGTGTCAATAATGAATGAGTTCTCATAATTTCAAAGAACAGGTCAAAGATAAGTCCCATATGCCCTGGTAAATCTTGAATGCCAATGTTTTAAAATATTTGTCCAAATATATATTATATCTAATCCACATTTTCTCCTGAAACAATTATCTCAATTTAAAAAACAAAATGCACAACTCATCAATGCTTCTATTCATCGTATACATAGGCAAGTGAACAAACCAACAAACACAAATAAACTGGATTTGGCCTCTGAGAATAGGGGCCTTGTTTAACAAACAAATGTGCAAATAAAATCGAATTGTGTGTCGAGGTTGGTGGTGGATATGAGCGGGGCACACTGGTGTTGTAATATGCAGTGTGGTGCCTGTGGCTTTGTGGTAGTCTACTATGCATTATAGTGTGTGTGTGTGTGGGGGGGGGGAGGAAGAGGAAACAGTTGCTGTATTTGCATCAAATATTCTACCTCAACTAAAGATATGGTTTCAAAGGAGCACTGTGTGCTATAGAGCTGTGCTGTGCCTCTTGCTGCTTACAAAGTAAGTATATACACCAAGTATAATTCTCCATTGAATCCACAATTCCCTGTAATTGTAGGCTAATCCGTCATGTATGTGTTGGCTACTATTAGCACATAGATTCACTTGACAGGTTAAGTGAGAAATCCTGGCCATATCATTATTCATTGTTAATAAGCTTATCTTGTTTTTTACCTCGCTATAGGGAGTGCTTACAGTGGACTACTACTTACAGCTAACTACATAAGGAAACAAATGCATTTTATAAACAATCTCTACAAACATATTCTTACAGTTGAGGTTGAATGGAATAAGTCCTATATATTCCCCTTTATATACCATCCCCTGTGACATCTTCCCGTCATTTTTTTGCACCCAAAAAAAGCAGAATTAGCGAGAAAGACAGATAATTGGTCATTAGGCAGAGGAGTCTGTGGAAATGATTCTGTAGGAAAGAGTAGCATCGGGTGGATGACGAGAACGATGACAATTATTCTCTGGGATAGAGTGACTAAATAAATATGTTGACGGGCTGCTGCTGAGCAGTTTGAGTAAATAAAAAAAGGGATTATTTTCCCAACAGGCCACAGCCATCTCCCAGAGGACAGCTGTGTTGTGTTGATGACTGTGTGTCTCTCTCTATGGGCCTTTAGAAAGAGACAGACAGTATCGTGTCATCTGCAAAGCATAACGGTTCTACTCACTCACTAGTTACCGCCTATAGTGGACACTGACTAGTTAGTCTGTTACTTGTGAGAAAGTAGCATCGTGAGAAATTGTGAATGCATTTGTTTGAAGTGATTCAGTAAAATTTCAGAATCTCAATCAGAGTTAGTTCATGAGTATGTTAGAATGGGGTCATGCCTATGTTCCCTTAGTCCCAGTCGAATCCTACTCACTGCTTTTCACGTGATTTGACTTTTGACTCGTCTGCCGACCGAGGGCAGGCACTGGTGTGGGTTTCTTTCTGTGTACACTTCCGTTTCTCCGCACCACCTTGATGACGGCGGCCAGGTACTCGTGGGCATCCTGCTCAGTGGACACCAGCAGACACTGTTCCTCCTTCAGGGCCACCATCCCCAGCAGCGGGCTCAGACTCTCCACCCCGCACAGCAGCACCACCACGCTGGCCGCCGGGCTGAGCACGCGGGACAGGAAGAATCGCTTCATCTGGCACAGACCCTTGCCCCCCTCGCCCTCCCCCTCCTCCACCATGCCCCGGGAGAGGATCAGGAGCTTGCAGAGGTACCGGCCCAGGTCTAAGAAGTCGTCCCCCTGGGTGGTCGTCACCGTGGCGATGTCGTAGCAGCGTATGCCGTCCCGAGGGATGTGGCCGTTGAAGATGGAGCATAGGTACATGGCCCACTGCCTGGCCTCTGGTTCGAAGATGATCAGCAGGTCCCCAGCTATGAGTAATTATGACCAGCGAACAGTCGTTATTGCGAAATAAACCCAGAGTGGGCGAAGCAGGACCCTGACGCGATTTTCCCTCTTATTACACGGCTACTTACTAAAGAAAAAAATCATTTGACACAAAATATAACCACAAAAAATGATTTTATCGATCTTAAAAAAGGATTTTATTGCTTCCACTAAATAGTCTGTTAGATTCTGCAGTTGGAAATAGCGTCCATTGCAACGGTCTGTCATTCATAGCAGCGGCCTGCTATTCAGAAATAACAGACCGTAATTGACCAATCAGAATCGAGTATTTAACAAAGCCATGTAATAATGACAAGTATGTGTACATGACGCTGTTATGTGAATTTGAATTATATATTTTGGCAGTCTTAAGGTAAACTGTTATCTTTTTATTTTGGCTTCTTTCATTTGAAGAAAATACAGTAAAGATGCATTGTCCTTGACGTCTATATGAATGGCATTATTTCATTATTGCTATTATTGCTTACTTATTATTATTAGTATTATTGTTTACAGATCACAACATGACATTGTGGATGTACTGTTGATTTACACAATAACATTGACTTTCATTATTTTTGCTTTTACTACATTGGTCTTGAGTCTGCTATGAAGTGATCTCAACTATTGAATGACATGCAACGCATTTGACATTTCACCGATTGTGTTCAGACATTTCAGAACAACAATAACAAACACTCAGATTCACAACTATAAAATGTTGCTTCCAAGTTCAAAATACAACAGGTGGTGGTAACACAATCCCACAGTATAACAACTAACCAAGATGTGGTAAAAAATTAATTTGCCTCTTTTCACCACCACCACCACCGCTTATCATTGAGTCATTATCAGAATTGTAATAATGACATTTCAAGTAAAATGTAACAGCCTACCTGTTTGGCTCATGTTAGCAGTGTCCGCTTGTCTCACTTGCTCCACAACCGAGTGACTAAAAAAAATATACAATGCTTACACTGTCAGCCACGACTGTGATAAGAGCTTCCTGCTACACCTAGGTGGACAGGGAAAGAGAACAAATGAAAGCAGCACAATTTTAATTTACATGGCCAATGAATAAAATAAGTTAACATGTTAAGGAAACAATATACCATTACAACATCGGAACCAGGGTTGATTTTCAAGCTGGATTTAAAATATTACATTAAAAGAATATTCCAGTCCAATGGCATTCATTGTACATCTGCACCAAAAATTGTAGCATTAGCATGCCTTGCAACAAAATGCATTATTCTTATGAATTGGAAAGTTAGAACACCCAATTGTTTTAATTATAATAAATGGCTGGACCTTATAAGCTATTGGAAGACGCTGCAGCATCTCTGTTATATCTGGATAGGGGAGGGAATGGTTGTGGGACACAAGGTAATTTGTGGACTCACAACATGTTGCCTTCTTCTCTTTGTAATATAACAAGGGCATTATTGGTCCCACAATGTTCACTCCTGGTCTCAATCATCTTCTCTTCCTGTAAAGTAATGTTTATTTAAAAATGAAAAAAAAGATGATAAGATCATGTGCATGCATGTGTTCCTATGGACACACTATGTGTTAAATAGAAACAGAGGCATACAAATAATTGAACACTGTAACCCTCCTTCCACTGGTTTTGACTTGTATTGTCTTGTACCTTGTATTGTATTGTCTTTCTTGTGTGTTTGTCTGTAGTAGTAAAAAAGTTTTAAAAATAATACATTCAAAAGAATGCTGGCAATTGAAAGCCGGGTATGATAATGTATTGTTTGGCAGTGTAAGGATGATGCATTTTGCTATCACTGAACACAATGGGAAATTGTTGGCAGTGGTTTATTACTGGTCTCTCCACTGCCATTTTATAAAAACATTGGGTCACGGTATAAAACACTTACTGGCAATAATCCTTCATCACAGAACATGATCTGCAATCGAAGCTTAATCTGCATCCTACATCTGAAGCAACGTTGAGGCTTGGCTCTTCATTCCAACGTTAAATGTTTCTCGCCCTCCTCCTCTTCTTCATCTAGACGTACATGTTGGCGGGTCTCTGCCCTTTGCTGAGTCGCAGAGTGCACGATAAATCAAAGCACCCCTAGTCCATAGTCAACTGTAATGGAACCTGTGGGTGCAGTGGAATTGTGGATGTGTGTGTGTGTGTGTGTGTGTGTGTGTGTGTGTGTGTGTGTGTGTGTGTGTGTGTGTGTGTGTGTGTGTGTGTGTGTGTGTGTGTGTGTGTGTGTGTAACTCTGCAAGTGCCGATTAAGAGAGGTTCTCTTCTTATTAGTGTGCCCTTGGGCAGCTCGTTATTATGTTAAAACGTAACTGCATTTAGATCTATTGAGGGCTGACACTAGGGTCCGTGTATTAACATAGGGGAAGGACATTCAAAACAAACTAAAAACGAAAAGGAAATGAATGGGAGAGAATACGTGCTCAGAGGAGGACACACACCATGCAAACCATGGCGGACATTTTCTTTTTGTGGGAAGGAAGGGCTCGTCACAGATATGTTGGGTGCCATTAAGGAAGGGCGTTTCTATCACACACACACTCACCATGCACACACACACACACACGTGCATGCACACGCAGATGTGCACACTCCACACACACACACACACACACACACACACACACACACACACACACACACACACACACACACTGCAAACACTGCACACCATGCACACACACACATGCATGCATGCAGACTCAGATGTGCAAACTACACATACACATACACTCACTCACACACACACGCCATGCACACACCCACGCGCACACACCCATGCGCGCACACACACACACACACACACACACACACACACACACACACACACACACACAAACACACACACACATACACATACACACACACACACACACACACACACACACACACACACACACACACACACACACACACACACACACACACACACACACACACACACACACACACACACACATACTGGATTGTCTTGTCATATACGTTTTTCATATTATTTAAATAGAGAGATGTTAACAAGAGAGTGAACAAAAAAAGTGACTAAACTTGTGTGTTCATATATAATACATGCTACTACTATATTCTCATCTATAGCCTACTGTTATTACTTATTCATAAAAAAACAGCCTGTAGATAGGACCTAAGAAAACACATGGTTCCCCGAAACACGTCGATGACATTATATTTTATTTATAGTGTTCAACACATAGGCTATTTAAAAAAAAAATCCACACATTGAAAAATTGAAGAAAAAAAATAAAAAATAAAACAAAATTAAACAAAACGAACGTAGCGGACTCCGCGACTGACCAATGAGAGAGCGGTATTGAGGCGGGGGGGGCGTGTCCGCGTCGGCTGCAGGCTAGGTTGCGCACTGCGTTGACAGAACTTGATACGGAGGCGCAGCACTAAATCAAACGGCGCGAGGAGCCCAGCAGCAGCAGCAGCAAGCAGCACCAACCGCTGAAATCGTAACCGCATCGCGAAGTATTTGTGGCGAGCGACAGTGAGCTCACCGCGGTCTGCTTTCGCTCGGATTAGACTTGGTTTTAGTTTTAGTTGTTCCGGCGAAGAGCGACACCGGGATCGGGTTTTTTTTCTTCTTCTGACAAGACCTCTTCTGCCCTATATCCTATATCTCCACCGCACAGCCCCTCAACCCCACACTGGAAATGTCCGAAAACAAGCCGAATGATGAGCCGAAGTTGTCTACGACGGACAGGGTGGTGAAATGTGAGTTGGGATTATTTCATGCAGACAGACAGACAAGACACATAGACACAGACACGCACACACACACACAGACACACACAGACACACACACACAGACACAGACAGACAGACAGACAGACAGACAGACAGACAGACAGACAGACAGACAGACAGACAGACAGACAGACACACACACACACACACACACACACACACACACACACACACACACACACACACACAAATCACAGCGGACCTGTGGGTGCCCACCCTACAGCAGACAGGCTGTGTGGACGTAGCATGAGGAGGGTGGTGCAGCCACCGCTGAAGTAGGAAGTGAGGGTTAACTCCAGTGAAATATCACAAACGTTAGATTTAACAACAACAACAACAAAATTGTTTGTTTGTTTGTTTGTTTGTTTGTTTGTTTGTTTGTTGTTGTTGTTGTTGTTGTCGTCTGACGTGCGTATCGCAGACGTGTCTCTCCTGGTCATTGTACGTAGTGCGGTGCGTACGTAAAACACATACAATGCAACGCAACGGGACGTAGGATTTATGACCGTTTCAGTGCGAGTCGTGCAGCCGACCCACAACAAGAAAGACATGGTGTGTGTGTGTGTGTGTGTGTGTGTGTGTGTGTGCGCGCGTGCGTGCGTGTGTGTGTGTGCAGGGAGATATTGCGCAACCATTGCAATCAACCCAAGGGCGGTTTTCCCTTATTTTGCTAACTACAGCATGCATTGCTGAACACACTTTTGACTACGGTTTTCCACACAGTGTGTGCACACAATGACACTTTTTGAAGACATATAATAACGACCATCATTTCGCACGGTGCTTATGAGTGTGTAGTAACCCCAGCAGAAAGCCCCTCTGTGTGTGTAGGTGTGTAGGTGTGTGTGCACCACCATGCCACCTTGCAGTGGTCCCTAAGAAGGCAATACAGATTATAATCATCACGACAACAGAGGCAGTGTTGCCTGCCTTAATGTTCAGCACTTAGACCTATTCCAGGCGTAGGGAGACGTTGGCATCATTTCATGTTTGGGTCATCCAGCAACAGTTGCATTTTTGTCCTGAAGAAAATAACTTGAATGCTTGCATAGCTGCAGGCCTGGTTGGTGTGGGGAACCCACTGCTGACAGGCCTCAACCAGTGCCAACGATTGGATCATCATTGACCAGTGAACAGTAAGACATTATGAGAAATGTTGGAAGGCAAAGGGACTAGCGCTCAAATGACCATGTCTGAGGCAATTAACCAGACACTACATAAAAGGCAACAGTGAGTGCTTGCAAATAATGCAATGGTCTATGGCCACCGTTTTCAGAAACAAAGTGTTACTTTTGGCATACTTTTTTTCTTGAGGTTGAACGTTTAATCAACGGGGTTTGACCTTTTGGTGATGGTGTTTTTTTTCTTCCCGAAACTGAAATGGGTGCAGAGAGTGTGATAATGTAATCGCACACTTTTAATTAAAGCCAAGTGATTAAGTCAAATGAAGCACAATCACTGTTGTTTTCTATTAAACCTTCTCACAGTCAGTTACCCAACATCACAAGATAATATTCATAAATCGGTTGGAATCTATATCAATTTCTGACGTATTCTTGTAACTATGGATGATGCCTTCAAGCCACCATCAATTTTCAACCCTGCTGTAGATGTTTGACGTCTCATCATCACTTTGAAATGAGCTTGTTATAATAAGACGTAGCTTAGCGAAACAAATGGGACTTCAAGCCCCCCCCCTCCCCTGCCTGCGTACAAGCGGGCATGAAAAGGCAGCCCATCGTGTGAGAGGGTCCATTTTGCTCTTTGTGATGGGGTTGAGGGGTGGGTTAGCAGAGTCACGTGTATTGTGGGTGCTTTTTTTAATGAATATTTTAAGAGATCATCCCTCTACAATTTCCACCAACTTGAAGGGTAATGAAAAATGGAGACGACAAGTATGGGCACTGAGAAGATTGAATAATATCACTGGTGGACCCAGCCTCTTGTGGATCTGAAGAAGCTAGCTGGTCTTTCCCTCTATTTAGTTAAGGTGGGCAGCCATGTTTTCCCAGTTGTTGGTCAACTGCCCTGACTGCCACCACTGCTCGTTGAGTCTTTGCTTTGCTTTTGTGTTTTTTTTGGGAGATGCTTGCAATTATTGTAACTCTAAATTAAATTGTTGAATTGTTGTTTTGGTTTTTAGATATGACCATTGCTGTTTTGTATGTTTAGAGGGCATAACAGTGGAAGGAGGTTTGCAGATCAAGCTATGAGCTAGGTATGGATCACACATATTGATCTGGTGTTGAAGGCCAATTCCACATTTGAATGATGAAACGATTACTTTATGAAGTTTTTTTACCCCCCCCTATAAACACACAGAAACGGCAGCCCTGTTAGTGGATAAACCTACAAATGTTACGCTAAAACCAAAACAACACCCGGGGGAGTTGAATGTTTTCTACGTTTAAGTTTGTTTCTGGTCTGTCAAGAAATGTCAAAAACTGGTCTGGTCTGCCCTGCAGCCAACAATTCAGATCAGATATCCATAATCCTGTATTATTTATTTGTTGTAAAAGCAAACAGAGGAACAAACAAACCATTGTTTTGGTCGTGCTTTAGTATTGTCACAACATAGACTTTGGCCGATGTGTACAAAGTACCAAATCCATCCAAAATGTGTGGAAGCCATTTGTTGTCGTCAGCTGCCACCGAGGTCCTGCTCGTCTTCTGGGCTGGTGTGCACTCACCTGTTTTTCCAAATGCATTATCCTAATGCTTCTGCGGCATACGCAGCAATGCTCCCGGTGGTTAATTTGTGGGAATGTGGAAAAGCCTACGTTTTGATCGTTTTCCATCCACCAGGCATCACAAGAAAAGAATAAAAATAAATTGATTCTTGACGATAGGCTTCTCCATAGGATTTACACACGGATATGATCAGCCATTTGTTGATATCATCTGGTCAAAGCGTATTTGCTAACATGTAACATCTAAAAGCCCTAATTGAACCAGCAGCCATGGAATACAATGGCCTTTCATCCTTTAAACAAACACAAAAAAGTACCCGGACCCCCCATGGTGAAACCGGGGCCCTTTTTTTGCGACGCGTGGGGACAGATGACATCTGACATTTGACTTTTGACATTTGACATTTGATTTGAGCAAGGCCGCCCACCCCCAGACCCCCACCCCCCCCTGACCACACTTGGAGGTGGCGCATGACAGAGCCTTTCAAGCCTCTGATCCCAGCTGGGTCGTGGGAGTAATTTATAGAACGGCACATTAAGTAATGCCTCACGTATTGCGTACCTCACCTGCGTTGGCGTTCCGCTTCGTGGCGGTCACATGGATACTGTGTGTACAGCGGCTTGTGTCGCTGAGGCCGCCTCGCTGTGCGGCATGTTGCTATATTTACGTCGCCCTATTTTGCTTGGGGTTAAAATTCAGTACCCTGGTTATGACGGTGTATTTGTGGTGTATGCACTAGGGTTGGGCGATGTCCGCTAAATTGGCACTCGTCGATGATTACCATAAAACATCGTGATTGACGATGATATCGTCGTTTTGACCACTTTTTACGACAATACTTTTTACTATAAATATATATTTTTTTCTACTTAAAAACTATACATTGTGAAGTCATTCAGTGGACACACAAAGCGCCGCGCGCTCTTTCCAGCGCCGACCCACCGGACTTCTCTCTCCGCCGGACCTTTTGTGTGCCAAAAATAAACCCATAAAAAACAGTTAGTTAGTACAATAACTATACAGTTATTGTACTAACCCTACTCATTAGCCTAGGCCTACTCATCCGGGCTTTTCAATATGTTGCACGTAAGACAAAAAAAAAAAAAAAAAGTCGCTTCCACAAGAACAGTTGATGCAATGGCGTTGGTTGGTAAAAAGGGTACGACTTCTGTGTTTTAATAAATGTGTGTTAACAGAAGCACCTTCATTCTTTCATTCAATTTGACATCATGGCCAAGAATTCGGAGCTTGAAGGTTTTTTTATTTTTATTTCGGTCCGTTTGTGCTACACTCGCAAGCTGCGCGATTCTCTCCAGCTGATGGGACGCTCAGGACAGCAACGTCTTAATTCTCAAAAATAAATAGCGGGGATTCATGACCAAAGGGATTCAATCAGGGCGCACTTGTGTGGGTGGACTGTGAATTTGAAGAAGGTGGTGAGCTCAATAAATTCTCTAAAACAGGAGTTCGGATGTGAAGCTGCTGGAGATTAATGCGTGTGCGATTTTTGTGAAACGCGGCTGCGCTGTTGACCATTACATTTACGTGAGAAGTTGCGGATCCGACTGAGGTTAAATTACCCTGTATTAGATCAAGTTATATAACTAATTTAGAAATGCATTTGACATCATGCCATGCATTGACATGATCATTCGTTTTAGGAAGGTGGTAAAAAGCTCAGCATCGTCGGAGAGCCTACTCAGTCAGCAAAGGAGCCTCGGGTTCCCGACCCCTGGGTTGCAGGTTATTTGAAAGAGCATATGCATTAGTTATATTCTCAATATAATTTACAGAGCAATCCAAGTTTTTAGGCTATAGAGGAGACTAGGATTGGTTTGTGTTTGACAGGGAGGGGGGCGTGGCATCACGATGGTTGCGCTACATCGTGATGTCGGTCAGCCAATCACGATGGACGATGATATCGTCTATCGGCACAACCCTAGTATGCACCGTTGTTTTTGGTTTTTTTATAATCTCCAATGTGATGATTTGTGTTTTAAGATTGTTTTCCCTGTAGGATGAGTCATATTCTGTCTTTAAAAGTAGGCATGTCGTGTCAGAAAATGTAAATGTCTTTCGCTGGAATATTGTGCCTTCATGGGCAAAATCGTTTTTTTTCTTTCTTGCTAATTACTGTGACTCTGTGTGCTACTGTGCCTACACCAGTTGGGTGTTTGCTAATGGTCTAATTAAGTTCCTGTTATAATTACTTGGTAAGACACTGTGCACGATCGCCTGTCATGGCACTAGGGTGTGCAATTTTAGCTGAGCCCGCAAAAGATGTTCCAAAATATTATGATAAGAATCCCATACCACCTTTTGGCAATGTACAACAAACAACACGCAGCATGCCTAGGGGAAGTCGCAAAGAACCGGCTTTAATGGTGCACTGTTTAATGACTCCATGTGTTTATTGTTGAGGTTTTTAACTTGCATTCTGTTGGATTCATGAACCAGACTCATGGCTAATGGAGCAAGGACATGTTTGTGTGTGTGTGTTTTTGTGTGTGTGTGTGTGGTTTTTTTAAAGGTAGGGGTTGTCATGATTTAAACCAAGCACTATAGTGAGTGTGTGTGTACACTGTCCCTAGTTTAGTGTGACTCATGTGTTTGTGTGTGTGTGTGTGTGCCCTCGGGTCTATGGTGGCCATGTGGTTATGACTTTGCGGGAACGTGAGCTCTTCCTTATGGCTTCGCTAACTTCGCCTCCAGTGTTTGTCGGTACTGATTTATATACTTTTTTTTTCTTTGTTATGCGAGAAAGAAAAACCCTTTTTTAATCAGGGGAAGCTCTTTCAAGAGTGGTTGCACACATTGTTAAAGCTCCATATGTGGGGCGGTGGTGGTGCACAGAGGGCCCGAGATCTGGTCCTCTTCATCTGTGCTGTTGCACACCATGGTGAGGAGCACAACGAGCATGCAAAGCTGCTGGTATGGTTGGGGAAGACACCTAAGGCTAAGACACCCTCCCCAACAAATAAAGAGAGACGGGATTCTCTAACCATGTAATCTTATTCAAAGTGACTTGTAGTGAATTCAGATTTGTTAAATAGCAGGTAGGGTTGTAGGTAGGGCTGAACAATTCATCTAAATGTTATCGCAATCACAATATGGCCAAGTGCAATATCCAAGTCGCAGGAGCTGCAATTCTTTGATAAGGGTAAAATGTGTAAATGTACATTTATAACACCATTATAAATGAAGTACTGTAGTGCTGCAGAGACCCTTTCTCCAGATAAGAAAACATTAAGACAGTAAGAAAATATTAGTTTGTTTGGTAAAGACCCCAACAAATGTCATGGTTTTAATAGTTTTTCCAGTGGAAAGGAAAATTGTGATGCAAAAATGATCATTCCCTTCCCAATAATAGTGAATCATATCACAATATCTGTCAAAATAATCGCAATATGTTTTTTTTTTAAGATATATTTTTGGCATTTTTATGCTTTGTTAGATAGGACAGCATTGTCGAGATGAAGGACATGACACGAAGCATCCTCACAACTCCAAGGAGCCTGTTACGGAGAGTGCCTTAGTCCACGAGACCAGACACCCCTCGATATGATTTTTTTTTACCGTTCAGTCCGAGTTGTAGGGCATACTTGCCCTAGCAGTGGACTGCAGACATTGTGGATTGAACCCAGAGACTTTCTGCTGGAGGTCAAACACCCTTACCACTAGTCTATCTTGCCCCCACCATATTCTCCATATGCACAAATTGATAAATTGTATATTAATTTGCTGACACTGGCGTATCATAACATATTGTTTTATTATAATGTAGCTGTCAATCGATCCATTCACCATTATTGCTGTGGCCCTTCCATCGCCTATATCCGCCTATACATCCTGTTGGCCGGTCTCTCTCTCTGCATTGGTTAAGCATGGGCCCAGAATGGTAATGGAATGGAATGGAAATGGAGTGGCCTGCAGGAACAGCAGTGACATGACAACAGCCAGAATGACAGTTAGGTATCCAGACTAAGTGTGGGATCAAAGTCATGTAGCTGCTTGCCATGTCTGCTGGGACCTCTTTCTTCTCCTTGTGTGGGTCATCTTGTATTGCATTGCATCATATTAAAGGGTGTGTGTGTGTGTGTGTGTGTGTGTGTGTGTGTGTGTGTGTGTGTGTGTGGTGTGTGTGTGTGTGTGTGGGTGTGTGTGTGTGTGTGTGTGTGTGTGGCTAGACAGAGTTACCACTTGTATTTCTTCCCCCCCTCTTTTGTTGTCGTTTCCCCGTGCGGGGATAGTCAAACTCTACTCTCGTCTCCCGGTGACATTTTGAACCTGAGTAAGTGCACCTTCCCCACTCATTAGATTAGAGAGGAATTAGGCTCTGTTGTGGATTTAGGGCAAAGCAAAGCGGTGGATTTGGCCAGATTAAGCTCCATATAGTGGGATAAAGGCAGCTCTGCACTGAGGTTGTTATACGAGTCCATGCATTAGCCGCTGCTCTTGCTAATTCATGTGAACAAATGGACAGCCGCCGGCCAGGCCTCGATACAGCAATAGCAGAGGAGCAAAATCTGTTTATCTAGCTTGCCGGTTTTTTTGTAGCTCGTGGCTAAGCCTAGCAAGTAAGCAGGTGCTCCGAGGAGTGTCCCGTAAAAGAACCCCCCCCCCCCCCACACACACAAAAAAAACATGTCTGGGGTGTTCTTCCAGTGTCCTCTTTAAGAATTGACAGTATTTGTAAAAAACGCCGCGACGCAGGCATGGTCCTCACCGACAACGGCTAGCGGCGAGAAATCTTTTATGGTGTTTACATAATTTGCGTCTGGGTCTTTTTAAGAGTCGTCCACCAGGCTTGAAAACCCCCCACCCTCCACCCCTGTTTGATGACACGCGGCTTTTGTATGCCTCGGCAGCTCGGCAGAGACATTTGCTCGTTATTGGATATATAACCCCCCCCCCTCACCCCCCCCTGCAGTGTAAGAGATCAATCAATAGAGTGTCTACAGCAAATGTAGCTACACACTGTGTGTGTGTGTGTGTGTGTGTGTGTTGAAGCCAGTGCAACAGGGCCTGATGAGAGAGGCAGAGAGAGAGGGATGTTTTTAAAGCCACTTTTTAAGTAATTGAGGGACGTTTATATTTCCAATAAGCATTAAAACAAGTCATAGGAATTAATCTTATTACAAAATCAAACCATGCTTTCTGATACCAGGTTACATTTGGGCGAGATTAAAGACATCATTAAACTCTCGAACCAATCTGTTCATAGATTTGATATGATCAATGAATCAACCAATCTGATGCAACAAACCGTTTTCGCTTCCGCGTATAAATAATCTTATATATTCATACCCCTCCATCTTATATACATGCAACAAGGACGTTTGGCAAATAGTAATAGTGAAACTAACTATAACAAATACAATTGTAATGAGTCATAGCTTGTGTTTTTTTAATTCATTACTTATTATTGCAATGCAAATGTGGACATTTGTATACCGTCTGACCGTGTGTTCATGTTATACTTTGGGTTCGAAGTTAGATTGCTTGAGGGAGGCGTGGCTAGGTAGATGCCATGGACACTCCCACACATATGATCATCGTGCTGATCATCTAATATTTATGAAAATGTATTCATACTCAAATGTTGGTATATGCACAATAAGGCACTTAATTTTTACATCATGTATGCATTTTTTATATTTTTGGACAGGTTGTCAGGCTTTAAAGAACCTGAAGATGTGTGTGTCATACCCTCAATCTAAAACGCTAACAAAGAGATTATGTTCTGTGTCACTGGTGAATGAAGGGCTGACTTGTTTACATTATGTAGAAGTGAAGCGCGAGTCACACAGGACTGTGTGCACATGTAAACAAACATACAGAAACACACACACACATAATTGCATTGTGTTTGAGCCCTCAAAGGCAGTTTGAGCAACCAAGCGATGCTTCGTGTAGTCGAAATGAAACATTGTGGGCTGGGGGGGGGGGGGGGCTTTTAACGTACCGCGGGAGAATCTTCTGCTTCCATACGCCCCTGTTGTGTGTTAAGAGTTTTGTGAGCCATCTTCTTCTTCCTCCTTTTCTCGAAGGGGTGATGGGTGGGGCGGGGGTGAGGCATTACCAGAGAGAACCTACCAACTCTACTCTACAATGGCTGGCTTGTCCCAGGCTGCTGCCGACGAATGGAACAGGCCCCCGTCTGCCGCCACCACTACCACCACCACCACCACCACCGCACACGAGACATTTGGACCGAGTTTTGAATGTGCGAGGTGAAATGGTAAAAGCCATCTGTGGGTTGCCTGTAAACAGTGGTTTAGCAAGCCGGGTGAAAAGGGTCTGCTACCACACAGATGGGACGCTCCCGACACGTGCCCTGCACACTTCCGAGAGGCAGAATGAGATTAAAGATCTCTAATCCGGCTGCACTCTGGTGGGCTAGTGGTAGCCGGCTAGTGCTAGCTGCTCCTACGACAAACGGATGAATATTATGCCCATTGTTCTAGTCCAGAGGATATGTTTTTCCGTTTGACGGAAAATATGAGGGGCGTTATGTAATAGCCGCACACTCAAAACCTATGATTCGACGGAAAGATATTTGAGAGCAGTAATGGGGCCAAACCCTAACTATGGGTGAGCGTGTCACAGTGGCCTGAGTGTTATTTATTTATTAATTTTTATTTATTGCATTTTTTTACTGCACAACTCCACAGGGTTTGTTGCTAAACACACCGGCTGCCGTCCTCCTCCATCCTTCATCACAGTCACTGCAGCAGAACTCTGCATTGGACAACATAGGGTCCCCACCCACCCACCCTCAGCCACCACCCTGCCCTCTCCTCCCCGCCGCACTGGAGGAGTCATGATTCAAGGAGCATCTTCATGTCCCCTCCGTTCCAGAGGGAGGAGAGAAGCGATAGTTTTTGGGAGTGGACATCCATCCGCGGAGGCGGTAGGCACCGTAGGCACTGGGAAACGGTTCCGGCCCAGCTGGCACGATGGCGCTGCTTATGCGCTCGTTCCCTCTCTGCCAAGTGGATCCTGGCTAGTGGAGGACTTGGTGACAGACCCCCCCCAACATTTTGCCTTGATATTCCGCGGCACATTTGGTAGCGCGTAGAATCAATTATGAAAATGAAAGAGAGAAGCCTGGAAATGATGCATGGGCGGACGACAGATGAATGTTGATGAATGCGCATGATATGCGCATACTGTTTTTGTTTACCTCACCATTAATCACTTTGGAAGTCCCCCCCCTCTTCAGATTTTAGTATGGCAAGAATATTCCTTTGAGATTTGACTTCCCCATCGTACTTCCCTACTTTTGGGTGAAATGTTGGTGATATTATCAATACCAGTGAATGGGAACTGGCGTTACAGACTTTTCAGGTGTTCATTTAGGCTTACTATGACCCGCTCCCCCACACACACATGAACCACAGCAAACCCT
>JAOPHQ010005165.1:42500-55000 GCA_030340625.1 Merluccius polli
GTATTGTTCCAAGTTTCTGGAGGCCTTAATTGAATGCGGCAACTCGGCTATACACTGCAGTTGCGGTCTGTTGTACTCCAAATAGGAACAGTTTGTGGACGAAAAAATTAAGGGAGTCTCTCTCGACATTGATTTTGTTGGCTTGCGTTGGGAGGGTTGTGTGGACCGGTTTCCAGGGTATTCCACGGCTGAAGTGACGGGAAACGGCAACATTTAAATGCAAACCAAAATATTTAACTCATTTGGGACGCGGTCTTGGATAAAACGGTGGTTGAATAGACCTGGCAAGCACATACACAACACTTTGAGTCTTGCCTTTTGCTTTGATAATGATGCCCTACCATGTCATAATCTGTGAAGAGCAATTGAGCGGCAAAAATAGGTGTTAAATAAAACTTTCTCAATCGTTGCGTCATCACATTATGAAATAATAATAATGACTTTTGTGCTGCTGAAAACATCAGTCTGGATACAGGATAACGTAGCGTCCCCAACACAAAGATCTCAACCTTTCTGGATCTTTCTGGAAGATGCAGAACATAGATTTTCCCATGAAACATGGTTATTTATGGTAAGGACTCCCCCAGCCCATGTGTGTTTCCGTGGCTTCAGGCTTGATCGCATTGCTTTTCCCCTCCAACTGGCATGTGGCTCCTCCTCTTCCCCTGAGTCATGGCATGCAATTCCGTAAGACCTTGAGTGGCAGGGCGCTGCTGGCCTCTCACTGTGATATCGATCAACCCCCTTCATTTATATCCCTCGATTGGCCAACCGCAGCAAGGGGGATATCCCCAAGACACATGCACAAACACACACTCGCATACAGACACATATTTAACCCCCGCTTCCCCAAGGCCTCCATCGTCCCCGCTGGGCTTGGTAATTATCCAGGGCCTTGGATCAGAGGCTCATCAGAGTCAGTGTCGGTGCTGTTTACACGTACACGCCTTATACGCATTATAAGATCTGCTTTGCCAGATGAAGGTCTCCTCGTATCCTCCCCTACAGACAACGCCTGTGAAAGCACCATGAGATTGTACCATGACCTCCCATAAATACGAGGCATGGTATGGCGCCCTTGGTGGTGCGCAACCTGCCGTAATACGCTGGGGTGGGAGGGCTTGTGAGACTTTGGTCGATGCAACTGGTGTTGCACCTCGTGATTCAATTGCAGCAGAGTGGTGATACAATAGCAATGAGCTCATAGCAGTATGGATCCAAATTGCAATTTGAATATCATCTGTTGTGCATCTCTACAGTACACACAGTCACACAGTGGGTGTTTACCGAGGACCTAATGCAATGGTTACTAACAGATTAGGCTCAATAGTCAGAACATACATGGGGTTGAACAGAAAACGTAATGTGCCCCGTGTTTAGTGGCATTTCGCTTCGTACTAGAACAGGAAACGTGGCTCATTTTTTAGCCAACATTTTGATGGATGGGAGATTAAGGCTGCCCTGTTTCCGTGGTAACACCTTTTTTTTCCTTCTGTCTTTTTTACATACATTTATGTAATATCTGTTCTGTTTGATGATGCAATATGAAAGCTTGTATCTCCCCAGCTGCCGATAGTGGTGGAATTGGAGGCCGCTCTCGCTATTTCATGTAAATAATAAAATATTACACTTCTGACATTTGATAAATGTTAGACATTAGTGGACCAATTATGTATGGCATTGACCAGTGTAAACTCATTATTGGGTTGACTATGCCTCGCCATTTGGGAAATTGCTAATTCAATGGCACTGTATGTGGAATGTATATTTACAATGTACAACCCATTAGAAACAAAATTAGAGGACCCTTTGTGGCAATGAATGTGCACGCTGTGCATGTCTGTTTTAATAAAACATGAACGCTCTCGCTCTCGTTCTGGCTCTTGCTCTTGCTCTTTGCTCTCTCGCTCTCGCTCTTGCTATATCTCTCTCTCTCTCTCTCTCGCTCACTCGCTCTCTCTCTCTCTGTCTCTCTCTCTCTCTCTTTAGGCTTCAAGATGACAGTTATGCTTTTTTGCTGCACTCACTTTCTTTCTGTCTTTTCTGTATCCAGCCATCTTTTTCAGCTCTGGCTTCTTACTTCCGTTTGGCTTTGTCTCCCTTCCTGTCTTTCCTGTCCTCCATTATTTTATATCAAAATGGTACGGGTGTGTGTGTGTGTGTGTGTGTGTGTGTGTGTGTGTGTGTGTGTGTGTGTGTGTGTGTGTGTGTGTGTGTGTGTGTGTGTGTGTGTGTGTGTGTACAAGGCCTGGATTTCAGGCTTAACGGGGTGTGTGTGTGTGTGTATACATAATACATTAGCATACAATTACTGTGTATGAAAGGCCGTATACGTAATGTCTAGGCATACACTCTCACAAGCTCCATCTCTCGTACCGCACTCGGAGCCGTACTATGCGTGCATATATAATTGCGGCTGGCTTGAATCGATTTGCACAAAGCCACACACATCAAAGCCTTTCCAGACCCCAACTCGCCATTAATGCAATGCTAAAGAGACTCGCACGTCCATTTCCCAATGACCTTATGTCGCCGCCAGGCCTTAAGGTCTCTCCGGGCTCTCATGAAACGGGGCTGGGTACTCTGCAGCCTTGTCGGGACGAGTGCCAGCGCTCCTCATTTCCATAAGACTCGGTAGGTAGGGGAAAGAGCTGAGTCGCTCCATCACAAAGACACCGCTAAGGATCTTAGCGGTCGCGTCCGCACTGGATCACAGAATCACAGAATCACGTTCATGTTGTAGAGAAACGCCCATAGACTGAGGTTGGATTGAATTAAAATTTAAATTACATTAGTTTTTTTTTATTTCTTCTTTGAGCAGGGTAACCGCAAAGTATAGGTTGTGTGTGAATTAAATGTAATGGTTACCATTTCAGTCTGCCCTAGACAGCGTTATACAACATAAGGATTTTTGGAATGGCTCTGTCTTGTGCTTTTGGGAATTGGGCTGTATATAATGCCATTTTCCACGCCGACTTACACCGGCTTTTACTTTGTAAAAAAAAAAAACACCATTTATTGTATGGAAAGAGGGGTTTATGCTGGATCATCCCTCATTTTTGCTCTGATTTTCTTTGCTTCACACTGTCGTCCTTAAATGAGTCTGGCTGTCTCAAATCCTTGCTTGAATCTTATTGTAATCATGTCTGTGTTATAATCAAGCATTCAGACTTGATTATAGTAATGATTATAGTGGGCATCATTCTGGCTGCCACATTTGAGTAGTATAAAATATGTAAACCCAGCATTATAATAAATCGTGTGCTGGCATGTTGTTTATTGACAGTCATTTTGACTAAATCTAACACTGGGCCAAGTTTTACTAGAATTGTGAGGCCTGTGCCTGAACATATTGTAAAAGTCTGTTACCATGCTACGTATATTGCAAATGTTCCATCGCCAAACTTGAGTATTATTCCACATTTATAGAGTTTGGCTGCCTCACTTGTTTTGTTGTCAGAAAAGGTAGCCATATGGCCTCCATGCGTTTGCATAATTCATGCAAGTAAATCGGCTTCCTGATGGAGTGTGTGGGAATGTGGGAGTGTGATATTGAACTAATGAAGCTGCCAAATGGGTTCCCGAGGTCTATATGTGTTTCTGTTGTGAATGTATTCCGCTGACCGTATTTATCTCCATCGCTATCCTCGAGCTCAGCTGGAACTGAATTTTCTTTCTCACACCGGTTCATTGGCATGCCGGGTTTAATTTATGACATCACACTGGGAGAGGCTGTGTCCAAGCCATTGACTCTGGCCTCAGGTGACCAATAACACTCAACAAGACTGAGTGTAAAAGCCCCTGCTAGAGATCTCTACGGGCTGTACTGTGTTCCAGGCGTCTCTTGCTTGTGCTGCAACTCTAGTCTCGTGACTGCCTCATGAGGAACACGCTCTTGTTTGCACTATTGCATGTCTAAGGCCGGGTGTCGTCATTGCATCATTGCAATGCATTCCTTGAGGCCTGCCTGCTATCGAAAGTATTTCACATTTGAATTGTTGAACTCGCCTGTCGTCAACGTTGAATGTTTCTTTCTCCAAAAAGACTAAATTGTATGCAGGGTGGCAGAACCTCGGGATGGATGCTAGCGACCGTTGATGGTCATTGAAAAAGAAAACACCGGTTTATTTAGTTGTGTGCACCCTGCCAGATCGACGCGACAGCGCTGTAGCCCATTGGACACTAAATCATTAACTGTGTGGGTGTTGGTGTCGTGACTCTGCAAACTTCCTGTGAACAGCCCTTGGGTTGCCGATTCTAATGACCCGTTGCGCGGATGTGCGTCCTGGACCGAACCTCACGGAATGGATTTTTGATGGCGACGGTTTCACCCTCATTAACCACTGTTCTGGGGGGTGCTTGGGTGATTTGGGAGACCCGGGTGCACCCCGGGTCCTCCAAGCGCAACCTAAACCAAGAGTGATGAACACCAACACACCTGACTCTGTGGCTGCCCTTTCTGAATCCGTATCGCTGTGTTTTCGTACAGTTGCCTTATAAAAACCTTTTCTGCCTCTGCTTTTGTTTTGCTCACACCAAGCGCTTGCCGAGGGGCACAGAAAATGCATTTGAGGTAATATTGATGATGTGTGGGCACTGCCCACCAGAGTCTCTCGCCCACCAGGTCACCGCCGTCTCTCTCGCCCACTCCCCACCGGTGGCTCTCGTCCACGGATCCTCTCAGCGGCAGTGCTGCGTCACGCCCTATAAGCATTTTCTTGGGGTCAATTCCGCTTTGGGTTGAAAAAAAAATGCTGTGGATCGCAGGAATTTGAATGGATTGCAGGAATTTGAATACCATGGCAGGAATTTAATACGACCGCCTTCGGTGGACGCCAAGTCGTCAAACTGCCAAGCGGATGTCTGTGCAATGTTTTGTGTTTTTTCTTTTTTTTTTTCCTTCAGAGGAATTCCTCCTGTAAGGAAATGCCCGCGTATTGGCGGCGATCCCAACCCATATCTCAGACAATGCGGTCCCAAGGTTGTTTTTGATATATATATATTTATTTATTTTATCCACGGGCAGATGTTATCAGACAACGTGCGCCGTCTGGAGAACGTTGGGCTCAAGTTACAGAGTCGGTGTGATAAGGCATCGCCGATAGCTGGCAAAACCGGAAGCCACAAAAGAGAAAGGTCAAAAACTGTTGTACTACTACTAACTTTTTCAACATAAAGAAAAGAAGCCAGAGCCATTACCTTGCAACATTAGTGCTAATCGTAACTAAGCACCAATTGTAGTAATCAGACTTGTCTTTTGACTCAAAGACATTCTGGGAATAGGGTCTGTTTTGAAAAACAGATGTTACATTTCATTGGAAAAACAGATATGTGAGATTGGACACAGGATAATGTTGTTTATTTGCTGTGGTAAGCAGTTGCAAAAACTGTAAATGTTGAACTGGCTACATGTGTTTCTAAGTTGCTATAGTAACAGTAGCTACCTAGAGGATCCTCTGTGTCAATGGATGCATGTGCAGTCTTTCCTGTCTTTCCTTCCTCTATTTGCTCTCCTGCCTTTGTTCTTACTATCTATCACTTTCTCACTCTCCCTTTCTGCCACCCGTTCCCTCAGACTAATACTTTTACAATTAGCATAGTAGTAAATGCAGAAACAAAACGACCAATCCATAAAAGAATCAGTTGATTAATCAACAGTGAAAAAAACTGTGAGTTGCAGTCCTTGTCCAGTGTGGAGCATTGTATCAAACTGTTTCAGTTCAGCGACTCCTCACACAGCTTTCAAAATAAAAGCCAAGAGAAACCAAATAGCAGTAACAGTTCCTATAATATAGGCTCTATTTTGCATGAGGTCTGTTACCTCTTGTTAAAACAAGCTCATTTTATTCCGGTTAGTGCAGAGGTTTCATCCGAATGCGCAGGAAATCTGGCCTGCATTTTACAACATTTACAATCATTAATAAAACTGCCGATGCTCTCTCTCCGGTGGCCTGATTACTTCATGTCTTGTTATATGCATTAAAATGAAATTGACACGGCTGGGTGAATGGCAATAAACTCCTTTTTAATTAAATTGTGTCCCCTTGTGTCCCTCCTGTCCCCTCACTCCTCAGAGAAGGGGGTTTGAATTCGAGCTACACCAACCTGAACATAGTCAGTATTAAGCTGCTAAGCCACTTGGTTTGCAAGAACGTTAGTCACCAATTTCAGATAGACTAACAAACAATAAAATCCAATACATAATAAACTTTTTTTTTTCCTAGTGTTGTTCAATATTTTTTGATAAATATATTGTCGGTATTTTTTACATTATTTTACTGGATGGGGGTGATGAAATAGTTTTCCATGAATTAAGTTAGTTTGATTTGCTGTTATGCAAATGCTTTAATGTACTGGAATCTGATTTGGCTGCAGCCTAAAGCTGCCTGCCAGATGGTTAAAAAATGATGGCTCACTGTTGCAACGCTAATATGAGACGAATTAGCAGGAGAGAGCTGAATCAGACATACTCTCCCTCTATTCCCTCTCGCTCCCTCCATCCTCTGCCTCTCGCTCCCTCCATCCTCTATGCCTCTCTCTCCCTCCATCCTCTAACCCTCTACCTCCCTCTCTCTCCCTCCATCCTCTAACCCTCTACCTCCCTCTCTCTCCCTCCATCCTCTATCCCTCGACCTCCCTCTCTCCCTCTGTCCTCTATCCCTCTCTCTCCCTCTGTCCTCTATCCCTCTACCTCCCTTGTCCTCTATCCCTCTCTCTCCCTCTGTCCTCTCTCCCTCTCTCTCTCCCTCTGTCCTCTATCCCTCTACCTCCCTCTGTCCTCTATCCCTCGACCTCCCTCTCTCTCCCTCTGTCCTCTATCCCTCTACCTCCCTCTGTCCTCTATCCCTCAACCTCCCTTTCTCTCCCTCTGTCCTCTATCCCTCTCTCTCCCTCTGTCCTCTCTCTCTCTCTCTCCCTCTGTCCTCTATCCCTCTACCTCCCTCTGTCCTCTATCCCTCTCTCTCCCTCTGTCCTCTATCCCTCTCTCTCCCTCTCTCTCCCTCTGTCCTCTCTCCCTCTCTCTCCCTCTGTCCTCAATCCCTCTACCTCCCTCTGTCCTCTATCCCTCTCTCTCCCTCTCTCTCCCTCTGTCCTCTCTCCCTCTCTCTCCCTCTGTCCTCTCTCCCTCTCTCTCCCTCTGTCCTCTATCCCTCTACCTCCCTCTGTCCTCTATCCCTCAACCTCCCTCTCTCTCCCTCTGTCCTCTATCCCTCTCTCTCTCCCTCTCTCTCCCTCCGTCTTCTATCCGTCTACCTCCCTCTCTCTCCCTCTCTATCAGTCTATCCCTTTCTCTCCCTCTATCCCATTCTCTCTCCGTCCTCTATCCCTTTCTCTCCCTCTATCCCATTCTCTCTCCGTCCTCTATCCCTTTCTCTCCCTCCGTCCTCTATCCCTCTACCCCCCTCTCCCTCCCTCCCTCCATCCTCTCTCCCTCCCTCCATCCTCTCTCCCTCTCTATCAGTCTATCCCTCTCTCTCCCTCTACCCCATTCTCCCTCCGTCCTCCCTCCCTCCGAAATGAGCCTGCAGTAAAAAAGATTCCCCGCAGTTACGTAACGAAACGGGGGCAGAGGAATGGGCGAGATTAATGAAAGCGAAAGTGATCAGCTAATGGAGGCCAGTGTTTGCTTTCAGTCCGTCTGCCTTATGGAAACCATAAAACACTGGAATGGATGGAGGCACGGGTCGGGGACATTCTCGGTAGTCAGCAATTAGTGTGTGCGCGTGAGCGCGTGTGTGTATGTCTGTTTGTGCAACATTTGGGATGAAAAAAACAAACGGCCAATGGCATTGCGTGACAGGGGCATTCATGAGACTCGAGGCAACAGCTGGGGTTCGTGCATGCGTGTTTCCCCCATCATTGTTTGTATTGCCGAGAGCTCATGTTGCAATGGCAAATCACAGTAATGGTGCTCAGATGTGGCAGCACAATTTAATGCCATTTCTCTGACACCGCAATCTGTTTTTGTGTTTTAATAACCCAAGGTTTTAGAGGAAGGCTGTTCATCTTAATTTAGATTATTTCTTTCTTGCCATTTTTATTATTATAAGTTGACATTTTGAAAGACTTGTTTTGGGGTTTTTTTTTCACTCTGTACTGCTGTAATTAGATGTATCGGAACCTAACATTATGTCATATAATAGCTTAGCAAATAGAGCCGTTAGAGATTCCACTAGGAAACGTCACAAGACTTTCCATGACCGTGTCTTAAGAAAGTTTGTGTAATTATTCGTCAAGACATGCAAGTCAATATTCAATAGCAATCTGTGTTCTGAAAAGTCGATTTCCACCCCCTGGCTATGATGGTATGCTCTCGATCGGTTCACGCCACAGCGCCGCAGCGGGTTCCAAATGAACGTCGGAAAAATATTTTCTTTGTAATTAGCTTTCAAAACATTGCGAGGAGGTTTCCAATAAACAATCGAAATTGAGTCTGAAGTCAGAGCTCTGAAAACGCAACGGTGGCCATGTGGCGTTCAATGTCGACTCGGGTTTTGTCCCGGAAAGTGACCTTCGCGAGGTGGATTACACCACGTGTTTGTATGTTCCAGACGTGAACCGTCAAGCGCGGTGCAGCAACTCACATCAACAGCCACGCAAAGCCCTTGGCTTGTCAGTCAAGCAGCCAAGGCCAGGAACTACACAGCATGCGCTCGAATTAGAAAAGGTCAGGACTTGGGTCCTTTGGTAACTCTATCTCGGTCTGGGGTTTCTGAATGCACCCGAATACGCGCGCAGAAACATTGGTTATTGTTTCCGAGACATTTTCCAGAGCGGAGTTTCATTTGTATTTGTTTTTAAATCATTTTTATTGTACTTTTGTTTGGATAATAATCACCCATTACAACACCGTCTTGCTAAACTTTTCACAAAGAAAAATAACAAGTGTGGTTTGAGCTTGGAAGGAAGGCAAGGCTCGATAGGGATCTTTCAGGGGAAATGAAAAGTTAATGGTTTGTCGACTGCCAGTTATAAACATGATGTATAAAAATAAGCATAAAAGGTGAAACAAAAAAGTATAGTATCACCAATGGTAATCAACATGGCTGCTTGCTTGCATCAAGGTGCTTTTATTAGTCTTGAGTTGACATATTGCCATGTTAGCAACGACAACACTAAATGTAGTGTCTTAGCATGTTGGCAACATTAACACTACAGAGCTTGGTTTGTTGCTACCTGATGCTACAAGTACATAAGGACTACAGCACATAAGGCCTGTTGCATCAGCCATGCCATAAAAAAAATCTGCTGAAAACCCTGAAAATATTGTATGCCTCACAGAGGAAACAGTGTAGCAGCAGATTGGGCACACTGTACATCTGTTAGAAAGCTTTAAAGACTCTAATTACAATGCAAAATGTTGTATCTTGCTTAGCATAGTGTGATGCAGAGATGAAGTAAAGGTCTGGTTACTGCTGATGTCGCCCTTGGGAAACACTTGGATCTTAACTGTGATTCCTCACCCATTATCAAGTATTTTAATAATGGCTACTGGCAGAATATGTTACTTACACCAGGATGCAATGTGCAAGGTCAGCTGCAATGCTAATCAAGACCATATATTTTCAGTACTGCTTTTTTATTTTTTCTGCTGTAATTGTTATTTTATTTACTCCTTATTAAAATGAGGATAGTGAGATTGTGTGTTTTTCTGAATTACTTGAATGTTTTTCATTAACTTCAGTTTGCAGTGTCAACAATAAATTGGCTTTGCACAGGGGTCCCCTTCAAAAGCAGCCATTGGTTAAGCTGTCATTGAAAAAGCTTTAATCAGGCTAGTTCTTATGAAGCAGCAGCTTGTATTTTTGTTTTCTGCAAGCATAAAATGCCACAGTCATTAACGTCCATTTTGAAGCATTCGTGGTCTGCCCCTGTGAGTAGAGATCCTGTTGAAGAACAACCTTTACGTTTTACTCCCCACTTTCATTAAAAACGTTTTGCTCTGAGGTTTGCTCTTTTGCATGTCCAATAGATATATATTACTCGATGAATGAGGTTTTAAAGTACATGCTTTCCCAATCACTCAAAACATGAATGAATGAGTGCGTCATGTCCCCAGTGCCACAGGGCAGACAAATGGAAATGAGAAGCTTCCCTTTTCAGTGGGCTGTTATGTGAATTGCTGATACAACAATGGTTTTGTTGTTTTCAAGAAAAAAAGAAAAGATACTTGCCCAATGTTTTCTAAATACTGTTGAAATGCTGAAAACCGCCATAGCCGCAATGTTTTGTTTTCTTCTAACTAAACAGATTAAACAAAAAATGGATAATCAAACCACATGGATAGCTTTCACCACATGTATCTGATTTCATGGAGACCTATACCTACTGTATAATGTTCTTAAGCTTATACTTTGTACGATTGCACATTTATTTTCACAGTAGAATAAATAAATGGGCTATTCCTTTTTCCAAATGTTCTATTTCTATTTCCCATCGAGTGGCTCAATAGAAAGTCTAATAAACTCACAACACAAACTCACTCACAATTAAAAAAATGTTGTCAGGTCATCATTCATAATTATTGGATAATTAGACTTTTTGTTTTAGAAGAATCTTGTTGTTGGGACCACTTGGTCCCAGCCGCAATGAAACACCACTTTGAGTGATTTCTACACACATAAATTGGAAAGAATCCATATTTGTGCGATACTTTCCATTTTATTAAATATTTCTTTCATACTTTTCCTTACGAAATCTTGACTCCTTCCTTTTTGTGCATGAAATGAAATGTTGAACATTTGCGGCTAGGCTAAAGCTATGCTACATTACCATGAAAGCTATGGCGTATCTACAGAGCCAGATCTGTGCTGGTCCACACACTAACTCACCAACACCTCCACTTTGTTTCTCCCCGCCTTTTCCAGCGGTCCCTTTCCCCCCCAGCCACCGGCTCACGGCCAAAGAGGTGTTCGACAGCGATGGGAAGCCCAAGGTGGATGTGCTGAAGGCCCACCTCACGAAGGAGGGCCGCGTCGAGGAAGCCGTGGCCCTTCGGCTCATCGGCGAGGGCGCCGCCATCTTGCGTGCCGAGAAGAACCTCCTGGACATCGAGGCTCCCGTGACAGGTCACATTATTATTATTATTATTATTATTATTATTATTATTATTATTATTATTGTTATTATTATTATTATTCTTTTCTTTTATGTCAAGCAACCAGCCAAACCTCGACATAGAGATACACAATAGGTCTTTGTCACAGAGGTGTAATAGTAACAGGTGTATCTCATTAAGTTAATTATGGGTTATGTATGTCATCGCATGCCGTTGCCATAATTAGCGGCATGAGATTACACCCTACTATTACCTCTGTGATAAAGGGCTATATCGACAATGTCTGTACACTTAGAAAACACAATAATAGTGATATTCTATACCAGAAGTAGAATATCACTAAACAGTATTGCAAGGATTATAACTTAGTAATGAAGCCTGTTGCATTCAAAATAAACAATTTCACTTTTGTTCACAAGATGATGGGCGGGGGGGGGGGGGTGGAGAATAAGTACATCACAAATCATTCTCTATTTCACCGGCGCTGTTGAGTATTACCGTCAAAGAATAGCAAACAATACGAAATGGAAATCCTCATTTCTGGCCACGGCATTGTCCTTGGTCATTTCTCTGAAAATATAGTTAATTAGATTCCCCCCCGCCCACTCCATTTTTTTGTCTTTTTTTTTCTCCCAATCATTTTCACCCCGAGCAGAAAATGCATGGCACACCCAGTGAAGTGTGTATTATGGTGGTCCCATTCAGGTCCACCTGACTACCTCCCCTATTAGAAATGTCCCCTTTGATGTCCTTTTTGTTGGAGGGGCTCTTGGGAGGAACTATGGTTACACTAAACAGATGACATTACAAAAAAAATAAAAATGGAATTGGAATAATGTATTTGATTCGATAGGCAGTTCATCCCCATGTATTCCACATTCAAGGACATTGTTGGCTCTGGGTGCTACTATCACATGAAGCTTCACAAAAGGTTCTCGACCAGGCAATTGTGAGCTTTTCTCTCTTCTCTCGCTCTCACTCTCGCTCGCTGTCTGTGTCAGACATTTGTAGAAGTGATGTCCACCAAGCCAGTTATTTGTACCATAGCTGCACATTCTGTACTGATTGCTGTTCCTGGCTGAGAGAATATAAACCCTCCTTTGACTGTCTCCCGCCTCAACCCTGCCTTCACCTCTGTCGGCTCATCGGCTCATCGCTGGCCTGCCCATTACACCGACTGCTACTGTTGTGTGAAATAGATTGTGCTTATTTTCTGTCTTTTTGTCTTGTTTCGGTCCGTCTGCCTGCCTGTCTGCATTTGTTTATTTCTTCGTGTCTTTCTTGCTTTCTAGTTTTTTTTTTCTTTGTTGCTGTGTCTTTCTCTCTTTTCCTTTTCTTTTGTTTTTTGTTGTTTTCTCTCTCTCTCGCTCTCGCTCTCTCCCCTCACACACCCAGTCTGTCACGTATGGCCAGCCTGTTTTCATTTCACACTCATCCATAC
>JAOPHQ010005165.1:60000-145752 GCA_030340625.1 Merluccius polli
TGGCAAGACGCTAGATCTCGGGGTTTGTGCAGAGGAAGATTGAATGGAATCAATATATAGTAAAAATGCATTAAAGGCCCTTTCCAACGAAAGTCCGTTGGCATTTTTTGAATGTCTTTCGTGTGGCTCGGGGAGAGCTTCGATAGTTCTGTCAAAAAACAAAGCTAGCTGTCAATCACTGTGCTATGAGTTACAGTTGACAATAGAGCAATGTAATAGGAAAACATACCAGAAGCACAAATGCATTTTTGGGCGCAAATATATGAAAAATACCTACATTGAATATTTGTGGGGTCTATATCATGGTATTGAAATAATTCCACTATAGGTAACCCAATTTGGACCTAAGAGAGCTAACTTTTTCATTTTGTGTGAACTTTAAGTGTTTTAGTCAAGTATTCGGTTCGCAGAAATAGGCAGCTTTTTTTTGTCTGATGAAGATCATCATCACAGGAGATGAATAAATAAATCTGAATTTAATTGAGGATGTTGTATGTGCCTTTTCAGACCATTCCAGAAATGTTGGATCAAGCCTGAAACCTTGTCGCTAAGTGTACCGCATAAATGTTTAATCGTCAGCGTATCATAAGACGGCATATTTCCAGACTTATGAAAAGATGATTAACTCGGTAACTTCAAAACTCCCCACTCCCTTCTCTGTTCTTCTCTCTTTGCAGTGTGTGCTATACTTGTGGGCCTTGAAGATCCTCTACCCCAAAACACTGTTTTTGCTGCGTGGAAACCACGAATGTAGACATTTAACAGAGTATTTCACATTTAAGCAGGAATGTAAGTAACGCCTTGCCGTCACACTCTTTCCATTTTAGCCGTCACTGCCATTGCCTTCAGCTCAGTTAAACCGAGGCACAGAGTTGAAGGAGAATGGTTATTTTGTTGAGAGAGAAAGAGAAAAACCGTTCCGTTATGAACCCAGGTGCTTACTGGAGAAAATTGGCGTTTGGCGTAGTAGAAGATTCCTATAGTATTTATTTGTGTTTGTTTTTTTCTAATCCTTTGGTTCCTTGTTCTGCTCTGTTATTCCTGGTCTGTGACTGTAAGTAGGGAGAGAGTGGAAAAAAATGCTGATGTGTGTATATATATATATATATTTATTATTATTGTTGTTGTTGTTGTTGTTGTTATTTATTTATTTTTTACTTTTTCTTTTAACCTTTTTTGTACTTTTAATTTGATATTTTGATAATTGTTAACACTTTTAGAGAACCTTTCTGTGTGTCACAGGCCAGAAAGTGTTTGTCTGCTTTGCAAAACATATTGTTGTTAGTTTTGATGCATCCTTATTCCCCCTGACAGGTAGAATAAAGTATTCGGAGAGGGTGTACGACGCCTGTATGGATGCCTTCGACTGTCTGCCCCTGGCTGCGCTCATGAACCAGCAGTTCCTGTGTGTGCATGGCGGGCTATCCCCAGAAATCACAAACCTAGACGACATCAGGAAAGTATGTGCTTCCGTCGTGACTGCTTATGGTTTTTAAGCTGTAGTCATCGTTGTCAGCAGACATGCTCAGTTTTATCCCAATGTGAGGGGCGGAACTAGAATTAACAAAAATGGGTTTTATTTCACCCAAATTAATCCAAAAACAGGAAGTGGTAAATGAACCGCGGTCAAAATAATATGAAGATGTGGCTCAATGGAAAACATACCAACAGACAACCAGGAACTGAAATTCAAACAATTCCACAATGGAGACTGAGGGAGACTATATACTTAATGGGCTAAACTAAATGACACAGGAGGGGAGGAATGAAAACATCAATAATCTATTTATAATTTATATAAGTTACAATTATGAATATTATATATAGAGAACATATGTATTATAATAATATGTATTTATTATATTAATAGTAACTACATTAAAGATGCATCCTTAAACATAATAGTCATTCCATTTCCCCATGAGTAAAATGACATGGAACCCAGCCGTCACACCCAACTATTGATCGACTTGAGATCAAGAATCAGATGTGAATGCAAACTATTTAGATTTAACTTGGATATGCATTGGAAACTGTGATTTTGGGCTAATGAACTAATCAATCCAATGTTTTGGAGAATTATGTTATTTTTTAATGTATGAGTTACAGGCGAGCGAGCGAGGTGTGTGTGTGTGTGTGTGTGTGTGTGCGCGTGTGTGTGTCTGTGTATGTGTACACACCGCTGCAGTCTCTCACTCTGATTAAAAACCATTGAGGAATCAGATCCAGCTTTCAAACTAATTCAATAATTCCAAATGGATTGTGGCGGCAATCACAGTGAATGCGTAATCGCCCCCCCCCACCCCCTCCGCACCCCATCCCCACCCCGCCTATTGAAGTGTCCATCACATGGGCTTCCCCCACCTCCCCATAATCTGGCTATCTTGCTATCGTGTGTGTGTGTGTGTGTGTGTGTGCCCAGGGTGGATGTCAGCGGTGGAAAGCAAAGCCCCTGTACTTGATGAGCTAATCATTCTGAATGAACGGTTAAAGCGTTTCCTGCCCCCCCCCCCCCCCCCCCCCCCCCCCCACTACATAAAAAAAAATCTGTTCCAAGTTTTAAAAAAAAGAGCAGATGGGATAAACAAAGAGCTTATACAGGTCATCTATACCTTGTACTGTTCTTTCAAATACTTCAATAGTGCAGTTAAAAGCTTTAGGATGAGTCAGTATTTTGGGGTAACAAATGGGGATACGGTTACTAAAACCATATGTTTACTTTTTTTTTCGATCCTCTGGACGTAAATCTACCTCTCGTTTTTTTATTTCTTGTACCTACAAAATGTTACACACTCGATGTGAAGTAATTTGTGTAAGACTCTATTTTGTTCTTAGTCTATTCTATTGGATGTATTGTGTATATATAACTGTATATATTGTAGTTTTCCCCATGTGTATTCTTATTTGTGTGTATATATATATATATATATATATATATATATATATATATATATATATATTAGAGATGGGCATAGATTAAAATCTTTAATCTAGATTAATCTAATGGTAATCTTGAAATTAATCTAGGTTAATCTAGATTAAGGCGGCTCCTTGGAATGATGTCGAAGGTGTCCATAATATGTATTTGCTACCTAAATAATGACATATATTGCCTAAATAATGACTAAAAGTGGGTCTGCGCGATTGTTGAGGGGGGGGGGGGGTGCTACCGGAGCTTTTTCTTCTTCTACCGGAGCCTTTATTTGCCCGATTGTTGAGCGGGGGGATTACCGGAGGATTTCGGTTCGCGCTAAAAGTTTTGTGTTATCGCAGCACGGTAACGCCGATAACGGCCCATCAGTAATATATATATATATATATATATATATATATATATGTATGTACTGTATATATATATATATATATATATATATATATATATATATATATATATATATATAATAGCATTCATCTCATTTTATTGAAGAGGTGACACCAAAGACTAAAAGAATCTCTCTCTCTCTCTCTCTCTCTCTCTCTCTCTCTCTCTCTCTCTCTCTCTCTCTCTCTCCCCCACTACAGCTAGACAGATTCAAAGAGCCGCCAGCCTACGGGCCCATGTGTGACCTGCTGTGGTCCGACCCGCTAGAGGACTTTGGCAACGAGAAGAACCAGGAGCACTTCACACACAACACGGTGCGCGGCTGCTCCTACTTCTACAGGTAAGGGGCCGAAAGCTACTGGGTTTGATCCTCGACGTTTGCCGCGTAACCCCAAATGCCTCCTTAGTGGTCTGCATCTCGCCGAGTTTCCCATTCATAAAGTAAATATTTTATCTCATCTATATCTTGATTCGCTGTAAGGCACTTTTGGTAAAAGCATTTACTAAATGACTAAATAGTTAATAGGAGGACTACTAAAAAGTGAATGGTATTTCTTTGTTTTCCTTAGTGCTGAAGGGATTGGCAGGAAATTAATGGATTATGACTTTGCTAATGGATTTTTAGCCATTGATCAAGTAGAAAATATGAAAATATGAAATATATACGCCACTCATAGCTTCAGGGAGAACAGCGTCGGTAGCTTTCCCTCTGCTTCAGATCATTACAATATGATTAGTGTGTCTTGGCTGCTCGACAGACGAAGCAAGCAAAGGCATTACTTTGGGCTCTGGCAACTTGGACGTGATGGACATTTTCCATTATTTATGTATTATGTCCTAATGCAAATATCAATGGAAAAATAAGCAATAGATTATTCGACGATGAAAACAATTGTGAGGTTAGTCCTTCTGTTGAACAAGAATGTGGTTCCTGAATGCTTGGAAAACATGAATGAATGGAGTTGAACAGACAGAAGATGAAACTCTGTAAATTCATGAATAATTGACTAGATGGATAGTTTGTGTACATTCTGAAACTATTAACACACACCGACATGTCTCCCTCTGTTTTCCGCTCTCTCTTTTTTTGACGGGTATAAACATGAACGTTGTCGTCGTGCGTGTTTCGCTGGTACTCCGCCCTCAAACGAGACAGACTTCACGTTGTTCGTTCTTCTCCAGAGACCGATTATGTGTCCGTTATGACAAACCGACAACATTCGCTCATTTGAAGGCCCCAGCTTTGAACGCGTTTCAGCACATGCATTAGCTTTAGCTTTAGCGGTTACCATATAGGTCCCCAAACCGCTTCTCCTGCCAGAGCCCACAGTGAGAGCGTTTTATTTTCATTGGGTCCTTTTTTTTAAGAACATTCAGTGAAAGGGAAAAACAAGTAAAAAATAATAAAAGGAAATCCACTGGTGCAATTTGTTGGCTGTGTTGCCGCAGCAATGCACCAAACATTTCCACCACAGGACACAGAACATTTGGCCCTTTTGGAAGTGCGTACAGGTACGAACATCATTCAGTCAAAATAACCATTGTAGTGTGTCTGGAACTGGAAAAAGTAATAAAATAAATGAGGAATATAAACTCTCTTAAAGTGAAACTTCCCTGCTGAGTCGGTGTTCATTTGCTGGATGGAATTGGGGTGGCTAACTTCTTTTTAGTCCATTTTCTCAGCACACAGGAGTGTGTTTGGAGCAGTGTGTCGGGGCACCGTGGTGAAGGGAGTATGCCGGGCATTAGGCCCGTCAAAGCCATCTCCCACCCTAGACCTTGGCCAGTGTTTATGTAACCCACATTACGCTAAGTCGAGTCGAGAAGCTGAACAAACAGCGGAAATGCTGAGAGCGGATAGCCTTCACTCTGTCACAAATAGTAACAAACTGGTACATTACTTTCTCACTTTGTTTTTTTTTTTTTTCTCTCTCTCTCTCTCTCTCTCTCTCTCTCTCTCTCTCTCTCTCTCCCCCCCCCCCTACACTCTCAATCTCTCCCCACCTCTCTTCTCTCTCCTTCTCTCCTCATCTTTTTCACGCTCTCCCTCTCCCTCTACTCTCTCTCCCTCTGTCCCCCTCTACTCTCTGTCTCTCTGTCTCTCTCCCTCCCCCCCAGCTCATTATGGCCACGGCCAGTCTCTTCTTGCTTGGCCCCTGCTCACCTGGCAAGCAAGCAGCAGTCCCAAAAAAGTTTTTTTTTAACATGCAATTTGCCCCCCCCCCCCCCCCCCCCCCCCCCTCTTCATTTTATATTTCCTCCTCCCTGAACGCAAGTGGAATGTGAACACAAAACAGGGTCTTTGGCAGCTGCCTAATGAGTAGGTGTAGTGCATCTTCGCCGCTCGCGCAAATGACGATTATTTAGGCGCACCGGTCCACCACCACCCCCATGACACCCTCCTTGACAACGGCAGGGGGGGTATATATCCCTGTCCAGCGACACCGAGAGGAAGCAGAAAGGCGGGCCGCGGTATCACAACCTATTGATGTAAATGGAAAACGACATATCAGCGCTGTCAATCCCTAGATATTTTCTATCTCTAACACGCATCCCGGTTAACCTTCCAGTGCTCGGTTCACATTCCTCGGGAGGCTTGTTTTTCTTTTTTTTTCTTTTCTTCCTCCATCGACGTCCTCCACCTCGTCTTGCCGGGAGGGCCGCCGCTAATTGTTGTCATGGTGACGGGGGGCCGCATTTTACGAGATGAGTCGTGGCGAGGCTGGGACCGAGCCCGCTTTCCTTCGCCAGCGTGGGGGGGGGGGGGGGATTCCTCAGTTTACCCCACCCGTCCGCCCACCCTGAGGCAAAAGAAACCTTAGAAATGAGTCCACACACACACCACAGGTAGTCCCCCTGCCCCTTCCCTCCCCTCTTCCTCCACTCAACCCCTGCATTACAGTTGTTACAAACCCCTCTGAGCTGGGAAATGGCCATGTTTCTCTACTTGTTTGTGACACCGCCCTCGCTGCCTCTCTGGTCTCTGGTACACATTAAAAAAAAACGTTGATGTACTGTAACCCCCAAGGATTTGCGTGAAGGAAAAAAAAAAAGAGTCTGTATATGCACACACATCAAAAGTGGCCACTCCCTTTTTGAATTCCCCGCCATAGACTATGCCTAACGCTGAGTCTGATGAACTGAGAGAGAGAGAGAGAGAGAGAGAGAGAGAGACACTTGGTTACCGTGATGAGTTATCAGTCGATATGAGCCAGCGTTGCAAAAGGCAGATGAAAAAGTTTAAAATTAAATAAAAACAAAGGGTTTTGCATGCCAACGTTGAAAGCACACGAGAGAGAGAGAGAGAGAGAGAGAGAGAGAGAGAGAGAGAGAGAGAGAGAGAGAGAGAGAGAGAGAGAGAGAGCTCTGCAGTCAAGTTCCTTTTAGGAAATGAAACTTGTATAATCTCTTATCGCCCTGCTGCCACCTCACACAAGAATAACATTGGCTGTTTCTTGTTTTTGCTTCTAAAAAAACCCTTCCCCTCCTCTATCCCCAGCCTGCTTACAGTAGATGTGGTGTTTTCGCCATGACTCGTGTGGCATTTCGTTCTCCCCTGATGAGCTTTCCAGCTTTTTAAAGAAAAATGAATGTTGTTGTGATGTTCATGTGGAACCTCGCTTGAGGGTCAGTCATTGGTCAGCTGGATTGGTTTACCCGTTATGTTTTTAAAATGGTGCCTTCGACCGCGACATGTCACATTGTGTTTGTAACTTAACCAGAGTTGAGACTTGGTGGGGTTTTTAAACACGCAACAGCACATTTTGGTATTTAGTATTTGAGAGGAGATGGCAACGGTAAAAGGTCCTCCCATTTTTTTTAGTTTTTTTTGATTTGGTAAAACAACAGCAGCCAAAAATACTCGCCCTTTTTGTTTGTATGTATGTGTGTATGTATATATACAGGTATATGCACATTTTTATATGCACATTTATTTATTGACATGCATACATTTTTTGTACGTATGGACATACATTTTTCTATATTTGTATTGCCTTTGTGTACTTTTGTTCATATTTTTTAACTGAGCATCTATTCTTTTTTCTATTATCATGAGCAGCCCACCTGTAACGGAAACAATTTCCCCCCCCCAGGATTAATAAAATCATCAGAATGAATCTGAATGAGTCGGGGGACTAGGCCATAACACGTGTGTGTGTGTGTGTGTGTGTGTGTGTGTGTGTGTGTGTGTGTGTGTGTGTGTGTGTGTGTGTGTGTGTGTGTGTGTGTGTGTGTGTGTGTGTGTGTGCGTGCGCGTGCATGCGTGTGTTACTGAATGTGTGGTTTTGAAGTCATCACAGTTTGATGGGTGCTTGACACATGGCCCGTGGCTCCTGTTCACTCCGTGCAGCGAGAATGAAAACACGTCACGCTTAATGTACTTAACTGAGTGCCTCGAGAAATACAAGGCGGCAAACAAAAAACAAAGAACTGAGCTCTCACTGTCTTTTTCCTGACAAAGTCATGCCGCTTTCACCCGACGGGACTTGACAAATTCACGCACATTTACAAGTAACAATATTGTCGCAACATATTTGACTTACTCGTTTGGCCCATTTCAGTCTGTCACACAGGATGTTGTCGGGTTTGTCTAAATTGTGTAAGATTCCTTCAGTTTGTCTCCCTTTTTTTAAAATATGGTTTTAAATAGGAAAATAATAATAATAATAATAATAATAATACATAATACATAATACATAATACATAATAATAGTGTTTTGTGGTGTAGTGTGTCTCTCTCTTTAGCTGCTGGGTGATTGGGTCTCGCTATCATTGAGGGCAAAGGAAAATTTGCATTCCCCGTCAGGGTTAGGGTTAGTCAATTAATGACACTCAAGGATGAAAACATCTCTCTGAAACATGTTCCGGTTTGTTCTCATATGGTTAAATGTACACACTCTGCATAAAACACACGGTCCACACATACTGTAGGAATGTGGTGTGTCGTCATGTATGTAATCATGATGATCGGTGAAGAGATGCACAGAAAAGGGCCTTTTTCAGCAGAAACAGCAGATACAATTATAAGCATTATCTGTTACCCCACCAAAAAAAGGGAGAACGTTTTACAAGGTCCACCAACGCTACTAAATTCCACACGGTGACATTTACAGCCAATCCTTTAGTGCGGCACACTTTTTTTCCCCAATCGATGGCAATTATTTGTTTCAGACATAAAGTATATTGAAGCCCGTATAGCGAAACAAGTGTGTTTCTGTGTGCCGCTAATCAATACCGCCCCAACTCATTTAGTTACACAAATAGATTACTCTGTGTGCTCTTTTTGGGGCTGCGCACTTATTTATTTATTTATTCATTCATTTATCCCTTTATTTACATCCCCCTTGATTTATTATAATTATTATCTCTCTCTCTCTCTCCGACACAGCTACCCGGCAGTCTGCGACTTCCTACAACACAACAACTTATTGTCCGTCATCCGCGCACATGAGGCACAGGATGCTGGGTAAGTGTGCCACGCCACCGGCCATCGAACCCCCCACCCTCCACACACACACACACACACACACACACACACACACACACACACACACACACACACACACACACACACACACACATCCCCTGAATCCAATTCTGCCACACTTGTACATAGCTCACGAAACCTTAGCAGTGTTTGCTTCAAACTGCTGTATGTCTGTCTGTCAGCCTGCTTTCCCCGTCTCCCTGTCCATCCACCGGCCTGTCTCCCTGTTTTCTCCCCATCTGTTTCTTGTCTGTACCCCTGCCTGTCCATCCTACAGAGGTTCTGCATGTTCTGTTCCCACCTCCCCCACCCTCCCTACCCCCTCATTAGTAACCACAACTACACCAACAGGCAAGACAAATGTAAAATATTGAATATTGTTTCTAGATATGGTGTACACTGTAGAGGTGCTCCTGCCTGCTAAATAAAAGCCAATTTAAATAGAGACTTGAAAGCAGAGTTGTTGTTGTTGTTGTTGTTGTTGTTGTTGTTGTTGTTGTTGCTATTAATGCGTGTATGCATGATAAGGTTTTAATAACATCTTTCTTTGACATACCTAGGCAACGTGTCACTACATTTCCGTGGAGTTTGATATTGTGTTATTATGTTTTTCTTTACCTCTTTATTTGCTGTAATTTTAACAGCAAACGGCTGTTATAAGAGCTGTTATAACAGCTGTTATTTAGCTTTGCTTTATTACTTTTTCGTGGCCACTATTTATTGCTATTATTTTCAACACTATCCTGACACACTCCTCATTCCGCCCCAAGGTATTCTGGGAACAGTAGGAGCCAAACGTCCTTGGAGCTAATCCTAGCACCCAGACGAAGGGTTACCCGTTCTCGGGAGCGGGACATGTCAGAGTGTTCTGTGCCGTGGCGTCTGGCGGGAGCAACGGCACACGCTTGTGTTTAGGGTTTCACTCCCACGGCACCGGCGTCGCACAGGGACACGCTTCCAAGACACACCGGCTGCTGTTCAGAGGGCTACGTTCGCAACCTCATGCTGTTAACGCACAGCTTAAGTCTTTTTCGGTGTTGGTCGTCGACTTTGATTTGATAGAAAAATGGGGGAGAAATTCCTTGTTCTAATAGTGCCACTCACAAATGTTTTATAGAGTGGGTACAATACAAAAAGGTCCGGATCACTTCTTCACCTAATTGTTGTTTTATTTAAATATTTAATTTACTTTTTTTTTACGTTAACGCCAAGTAGCGTTCTGACATTTCTCAAGGACACTAGATGGCAAGGTAGACTAGACAAGAACGTAATCCATAGTTGTTTTATTATTTATTTGTATTTTTTGTGTTCTGAGAAGTGGAGCAACACTAGCAGCATTTGACTCATCATTGCGTGCTGCTTTCAGCCCTCGGTTGCTCCCCTCGCTACACGGGGGGCAAATTAAGCTAACGGCCACACTGACATCTGGCGGTCCCCAAAGCCCCTAGTGTTTCCCCACGCGCCCTCTCCCACCTATAGCAAGGAGACCCCCCCCCACCCCAGCTCCACCTCCACCGCCCCGAGAGACGTTCGCCCTCGCAATACCCGACGGAGCGACGAAAACAAAAACAAACACACACACACAAAAAAAAACTACTACTACTACAACGTAACGATCGTGAAGACACTGTGCCACGAAAAATATCACCGACTACTAATCATGTCCCCCAGGCTTGGGTGACCACGCTGTCATCGTTTTCTCCAAGCGATAGCTGACGCTACACTGTGTGTGTGTGTGTGTGTGTGTGTGTGTGTGTGTGTGTGTTTTTGCAGGTACCGCATGTACAGAAAGAGCCAGACCACTGGCTTCCCATCCTTAATCACCATCTTCTCGGCACCCAACTACCTAGATGTTTACAACAATAAAGGTAAACGTGATGTCATTGTACGTTTAAGTGTACATTTTCCACTGGCCCACTTCTAAAATGGACACTGGTAAAAGTGTTTTGTTTTTTTTTTGTTTTTTTTAAATAACACTGTCTGTTATTTACAATGCAAAACACTTGATGCATATTCCAGTGGGAAAGTATAAGCTGCTGTAATTTGTACGGCGCAGTGCGTACGCAACAGGGAGGGGGGAAAAAAGCACAACCTAACCTCTTAAAATGTGGTTTTGGTCTGGTCAGTTCTGGGATGGGATGGGCCCGGTCTGGGCCAGAGCTGGATAGAGCCGGGGTTGGCGTCTGCCCACTTGGCCAGCCCCACCCCTCCCCTTTGGCACACACGCAAAAAAGAAAAAAAAACACATAAAAGATAGGATTGCCGGGTTTTTTTTACCATGAGTCAGCATTTTTCTGAGTGGTGGGGTGGGGTGCGGGGGCGGGGTAGTTGGCAGAGGTTGTGGTGATTGGGGGGGGGGGGGGGGGGGGGGTGCTGTAGGGATAGGAAATTGGAAAGAGCAATGGCACTGTCTTTGACATCGTCTTGCGATCCATTCGTGGTGAAATACTGTCACGCGCATGTGTCTGTGTGTATTGCAGAATTGCAAGTTTTTTTTGGTGCACTATTTGGATGGTTGTTGGTCTAAGCGTAAACGTCTGATGTGTTTACAGTACGTTGCCAAGTTCTCCATGTTGTAAAAACCATGACGATAGACATGTCATAATTGAAGGGTTACACTCGGGTTTGGTCTGATTTATACTTTTAGTATCGGTATTCCCATTTCGTCCCCCCGCCTACCGATATTAAACGTGGTTAAACGAGTTAAGCGCAGCCAAGCGAACGACACAAAACCAACTGGTGTCATATCAATGCAGTTCTGGGATTTGTATATTTATTTTCTCAGTCTTGGCACCATTCAGCCTTGCCTCGCAAATCTCTTGTATTTTTGCAAGCTCGGCAAGAAACAGCCAGAGAGAGAGAGAGAGAGAGAGAGAGAGATTTCCATGCACTCCTATCAGCATGACTCGCTGTTGCTGGGCATCCAAAGAAAGAAAAAAAACAGACGGCTCTTAAGGTCATCGCTGCATTTGATTTACACGATTAGGAAACCGATTTATTGGAAAATAGTGAGTCGTCACACACGTGTTTGAAGCTGGTTTGTTATGTGGTTTCTTTGTGTGGTTATTTTGTATGAGAATAGTCCGTGTTGGTGGATAGCGTCCCAACAGTTCTAATCAATGGTACGGGCTGGGATCACTAATCAGACCACTGTAATGTATTGCTGCACTGTGAGTCTGGGCTTGGGTGAGGTATTAAAAATATTTGATATTTGAATGATATCAAAAATGTTAATTTAAATAGTCTTAAAAATCATTTGCATAGGTCTTAAATCTTTTTTTGCGACTGTCAGGAGAGGAAAATAATAAACCTCAAACCAATAAATGTCAAACTGTTATGTATTTTATGTGAAAGAGATATTTTATTTGCCTCCCACAGCATTCACAAGCTGTGTTGACCACTGCACTACAATAACTACATGCACTTGCAGGATACTTGTGTTGCCAGACAAGCAGCGCTGCTGAGATATACTGACAAAATTAAAGCAAATAAAGAAATAACAATACAAATAAAGGTGTATATTTAAAAAACAATTCGAGGTTGAGGACATTTACCTATTCACAGTTGGGCCGTGAAATTAAATTGTGTTCTAAGTGGTATTAAAAAGTCTTAAATTGAACTTGTAGAAACCTGCAGATACCCTGATCGCACAAGCCCCCCCCCCTCAACCCCCACCTGTGATTGATGGCTAATCGTGAAGGCAGTATAAATCTGAAAAGGGGTGGGAGGAGAAGGAGGAGGGGGCATCAGCAGGTCCCATCAATCTAGAAAGGGGTTGGCAGATTACCCAATGAAAAGCAACCACCCACACACACACACACACAGACACACTCCGAACAAAACATAGCCAACAAGCCAAACCACAGATCTAAGGATTGGGAGTTGAAAAAATGCAGTGATTGAAAAAATGTGTTTTGATCAAAGATTGCTGATTTGGTTGACTATTCTCTTGATTCTCTTGGGATTAGGTTGAGAAATGGGTAGATTTTAGTCTGTCTTCACTTTTAGGCCAACTGGAGAAACCCAAATGTCCTTTAAGTCAAATACCAGCCCCAGTTGCCCATTGCTCATGACATTAATGATGGGTCTGTTTGATTTAGGTAATGGCAGTGCACCAGTATAGACACAACCAGTCAAGTAAATATACACTGACCATGCTGGTGCTGCGACAGACATAAATAAACCCGTTCTAATGTTGAAATTACAGGAACAGGAAGTGACTTTACCCTGCTATTGACAGCTGTGAGGTGTCATCATAGGACAAACACACTGACACTCATTAGGGGTCTGCTCCTTTTATGTACCAGGATAGGGTAGTAGAGTTATCCTCACTGGTTTAGTCTCCTACCGTGCGCTGGTACATAAAGGTAGCAGACCCATAATTAGTGTTATGAGCGACACGTGTGTCCTACGACGAAACCTCTGTGAAAAGGATCTATTAGGGACACCTTGACCCTGCTGTCAAAGACATAACTTTGAAACATTGCCACCATTGAATTAAGTACCAATCATTTCTAATGTTTGGCGTTTAAGAACAACACAACAAAACACAGCGGCTAGCATCGGAAGCTAGGCCGGACGTACAGACGGCAATCCTGAAAAGAGATGAAGCGAAGGCCGTGCTGCCGTTGCTAGGCAAAAAATGTGTCACTGTGGAGATAAGGGGGGGTGGGGGGTCAGGAAGAACAATCACTTTGCCGTTTGCTTTCATGTGAAACTAAACAGGAGAACCGTGTGTGTGTGTGTGTGTGTGTGTGTGCGCGTGTGCGCGTGCGCGTGCACTTGTGTGTGTGTGGTGAGCGGAGACGGTGGGCTGTCGTGTGGAGATAGCTGGAAGCTATGACTCGCTCCTACCCCCCACCTCCCACACACCACCACTGGAATAAATGGCAGGGTGGTGGTGGTGGTGGTGGTGGGTGGCAGTGGAACGCCAGGGTGCTGCTGCTGATGATGATAATGCTGGCGTGGGTGGGAAGTCATCCCTCACCCTCACCCTCCCCTCCCTTTCCGCTCTCCCACCCCATGCAGTGTCACGGAGAGCAGCAGCTCCCTTGGGTGCACATTCCTTGTCCTTTTGGCCTCGGTGCTGGCCATGCTTACAGCAAAATGCTGTTTTTTGCGTCATGTGTGTGTGTGTTGCACGCTACGGACATCCTTAAACATGTAGTGTGAATGTCGGGCGGCTGAAATAAATGCCAGATTTTGAGAGCTACTTTGAGAGTTACTTTGTGCCACAGAAGATAGTGACTGTGTGTCCGTGTGCACTGCCATGGTGCATTCTGGGTAACACAAGTTCACATTCGTTCATCGCCACCCCCCTCCCCGTCGCAACTGAGATACCAAAAAAACTTTTAGCACTACGGGAATCGAGTACAAGCACGCCGTGATGCATGACACGCGGGTCGATGCGAGGACGCAAGCACATACAGTTTATTATTAAACTGACACGTCGCCAAGGGTAAAAAATGGCTGGAGAGGAGGGGGATTCTGTGGCTAATACTGGGGGTGCAACCTGATAGCATGGACAAGGGGTGGGTGGGTGTGGTGGCAGGGGGGTGAATAGCAGCAGCCAGCCGGTGTTAAGCCCCCCCCCCCCCCTTCACCACCCACCCCCCTGTACAGAGATGGTAGGGGAATCTCCACCCAGAATTAGCAGTCCTCCGTCGTTACCGGGGGAAACCAGGGTTGCACCGGTACTCCCTCATACATTATGAATGAGGGGGGGCGGGAGGGATTGCCGTTACCGTGGTAGCAGACTCAGCCTGCCTGGAGATGCCTCCTGCACACCTCCACCCCTCCACCCCCCCCCCTCTCCACCTTCTTTAAGTCTAGTCGCCCACGCTCATTCGATGCAGTAGTGACACCTGGTGGATTGTTTCAAAGCCTACACCCTCTTCCTCCTCCTCCTCCTCTTCCTCACAACGGTGGAACGCTTTAGTAACAGTTGTCTCTCGGGGCAACCTCCTAAAACATAATGCATGTGTGTGCAGTATGTACACAATCTGTGTGTGTGTGTGTGTGTGTGTGTACAAAAAGTGCAGGCTACGATCGCACACCATCCGCTTTTCCAAGCAGAATGGAGCCTCGACCAGAAACCAGTTCCCTGCGGGAGGAGACTCGCGCTCCGGGTTACGTGCGCCCTTTAAAGGGAATCAAATGGGAAGGATCGACCGTGTGGGGAGCGAGGGGAGTTGACACCGTCCTCCACCACCACCACCACCCTCACCCTCCCCTGGGGGCCTCCGGGGGCTGTGTTCAATCAAGTAACTTGGTGGTGTTTATGCAATACGCCGTGTTTATACAACAGGCCCACGCGCCGCTCGTCCTCCCTCGCCTTTCGTAGGCGCCGCTCCCACATCGCTTACCACGACCACCACCATTCCTCTACACTCTCTCTCTCTCTCTCGCGCTCTCTCTCTGTCTCTTTCTCGGTAGCACACCCACATACTATTTAACTTAAAGGCTTTGAAAAGGCTCTGTCAATTCGATCGCCTTTTGATCGGATCATTACGGCGCTGCTGACGATGCCGTCGTCAGGTCTGCAAGACATATTTTCGCAGGTTTGCCCCGCAGGACAGCTGTCTGGCTGTCAGAGTGGGGGAATGAGTTTGTTTAGTTTGTTTGTTTTTGTTTTTTGCATGTTGTGTGTTATTGTACAAAGAGGGTTTTGGGTGAATGATGCATAGCAAAGCATTGTGGCTACCGTGCAGTATGTGTATAGCCATGCCTTCACACACACACACACACACACACACCTTTTTGGCTAATATGAAAGGAAGATCATAACTAGTCAGTCACTGCGTTGTGGGATGAGTGAGACGTCTGGGTGTAGGTAAACGTCAGAGGAAAAGTGATAGGCTGCAGCGATCTGTCAATCCTTTGCAGACACGCCCCCTTTAACATGTTGCTTGAGTAAGGAGTTTATGACTCAATAATTTCCAAAGTGGACAACATCGTTTCCACAAAAAGTGTCTTAACATAAACATGTCAATTTTATATTTGTTTTTAGATCCAAGCTGTTAAAGTCATAAAGTCCATAAAACATGATTTGTAACATCTTTTATGCACACAAATTCTGCATTAATTTGCATAACTTGATTATCTTCAGAGGAAACAAGCTGAATCAATCCATCCATTTCATGTGTTCATGTATTCAAAGTTTCAAAGCAATGAAATGGCCACCGGGTGGTTGTGACCCCCGGGCTGCCTATTGAGCTAGCTTGCTAGCCAGCGCACTAGCCTTCCAGCTAGCCGTTTGACGTGCCAGCGGTGATGATTTACTATTCTCAACTCAGAGATGCCAGGGCAGGAAAGTCCCCGGTAGTCACCCTGCCACGGTGTCGGCTTTCAGCCAGAACTAGGTCGCGGCGGCTGGCCCCGCGAACGCCCGATATGCGGACAGTGCAGGGATATATTTAAATCTTCCCCCAGTGGCCTAGTTTACACCTTTTTTGCCTTTAACGATGGATGAAGGCGCCGTCTCGGGAACGGGGAAAAGGTCAACAAAATGGCGGTGAACCTGAAGTTCATTTTTTTGTGAGGGCTTTTATGATGACCTTTTTTTCGTAAGCTGTTGCTCAACGCGGTTCATTGTGACAAGGGTAGGCTAGCTGCTATTTGCTAAAAGCTGTTGCCATTATGCCTGCCTTCCAGAAGCTAGTCGAGTAGGTCAGTCTACCATTCTCCTTTTTTGGATTGAGTGGGGAATTAATAAAATGTAATTGAAGATGCGTTTACGGTAATGGACCTAATGTAACTCGTATATAAAACTACTCTGGACGCGACTTAAGTGTTGTGTCGCCGCAGTAGTTACAGGCCAAGTACCCCCTCACCCCCTCGTCGCCTCTCCTTCCACTCCCCAACTCTCCCACAATTAGAAATTGACTTTTTCCTCCCCTCCCCGCCCCCCCAAGCTAAGTAATGAAAGCTAGCAGAGCCTGTAGAGCCCAGATGCTGAGGCCAGGTCTTTTCTGGGAAGTTATTCCACTTCCAATCTGGCCAATGACAGCCGCGTTTGACCGGCACCACGTACCAATCAATACGACCGGTGGGGGGAGGGGCGGGTGTGGCGGCTATTAAGTAAGAGATTGATTAAAAAGAACAACATCCTCCAGGAATCGGGAAATGTAGACGTGTGCTTTCAACGTTGGCATGCAAAACCCTTTCTTTTCATTTAATTTTAAACTTTTTCATCTGCCTTTTGCGACGCTGGCTTATATCGACTGATAACTCATCACTGTAACCGAGTGTGTGTCTCTCTCTCTCTCTCTCTCGCTCGCTCTACACTGTCTGCTGGGGTGTTTAATGAAATTTCGAGTAGGTGAATCGATTCACTGCAAGCGCTTACTCATGGTGATGGCTGAGGAGTTTTTAGGAACTGTTCTCTCGGCCTCCCCTACTGGCCGCCAGGCCTCGGTGCACGTCGGCCTGTGGTTTGCTGGAAGTTTCTAGAGGTTTCTTCAAAAACGGTCAGAGTAGAAAATAGGAGACAGGCTTTAATATGCATCATTTTATTAGATGCTGCCAGTGCACATTTGAGTGACAGATTTATGTCTCTGATTTTTTTTTCATCTGTGATATAATTTAAAGAATTATATATACAAAAAATAAATAAAAACCGGTTTTACTACAATTTCCTAAAATCTTTTCTTCAATTTCTGTCTATATCAGATGTTTCCACATTTAAGTGACCGATTATTGTCTCTTTATATTTTATCCAGGATATAGCATTTGATGTTGTTTTGTGTTGTGTTGTTGTGTTCCAGCGGCGGTGCTGAAGTACGAAAACAACGTGATGAACATCCGACAGTTCAACTGCTCGCCGCACCCCTACTGGCTGCCCAACTTCATGGACGTCTTCACCTGGTCCCTACCGTTTGTGGGTGAAAAGGGTGAGTGTGCACACACACACACACACACACACACACGCATACGTGTGATCTAGGCTCTTCCCTGAACCCTTTTAAAAAAGGCTTTTGTAGTTTAGAGTAGTTTTAACGTTTTGATCGAAAACATGCCAGTGCTCATTGGGATATTTTTTTGGAAAGATTGCATGTCATTTATTACACACACACACACACACACACACACACACACATTAAATGCAGCAAGCACCTTTCCAATACTACCACACACAATTGCCCCTTAAAAAGAAAAAAAGTTCCCGCCCATGTTTTTTTGGGCTGCAGAGCGGCTCAACAGCTTTCACTTGTTTTGGAAGAAAATGTTTATGAAATCAAGAATATTTTAGCAATTTTATTAAAGGGACATGTAGTAGGACAAGTAGTTTTTTCCCCCATCTAGTGGTCAAATTGTATTTTGCATTCAAACGAATTTATGCTCTCTAGCGCCTCGCGTTTTCGAACTACGGCAAGCGGTATTCAAGGAGCTATGACAACATGATAACATTTCTTCAAACACCACTTCATCAAGTTTTGTTTCGGATGATGAGGTACGTTCAGTGCTCGAAGTGGAAAAAAATAAGTGCTGGTACGGTACTCCCTTATTCACATATAAGCGACGTGGGGGGGGGGGGGGGGGGGGGGGCGATATTAACCCACCCCGGACCTACGGCCGACGGGGGGGGGGGATATTAACCCACCCCGGACCTACGACCGACGGGGGGGGCGGGGGGGGGGGGGGGGGGCGGTGCGCGATCGTAACCCACCGCGGACCTATGACCGCAGCCTGTGACAAAAGTGCCGGTACGCAAGAAAAAGTGCCGGTACGCTAAAGGGTAAAATGTAGAAGTGCCGGTACTGCGTACCGGTGCGTACCGGCCCACTTCGAGCACTGGGTACGTTATTTAAAACAAACTTCAAACTGCATTGAATCATTAGTGTGAGCATGTATGAGTAATTACTCCTCGAGCAAGATAGTGAATTATGTTCTCATGTTTATATCGTTTTTTAAGTGACAAGCGCGTCTCGCTGAGCTCCTCCTCTGTTCCACAGTCACGCTGGCTCTGAGTGAAAACGCGTTTAGCCTTACCTGTACCACGTAGTGCTTTTTGTCCCTCTCGGCAGTCCATAGACCGGAAGGACATGGAAGCCTCCATAGAGCTTGCCCGTCCTATGTAAATTCTGATAAGTGATTCTTCGCTCAGGAGGATAAGTGAGATTGTTGACAGAGCTAATTGTACACCAATGGGGACTTATTTGTGAATGAAGACGTTGATTTGAGGTAGTAAATTACTAAAAAAAACTACTTAGTGTCCCTTTAAAGATTTGTGGTTGTCCTTTTAATGAATTTAAATGTCCCCGTTTTCCTTCCGCACAGTCACGGAGATGCTGGTGAACGTCCTGAGCATCTGCTCCAACGACGAGCTGACGACCGACGAGGAGCTGGACGGTACGTGTGTGTTGTGGTGTCCGGGGCCACGGGGGCCACCGCTTGCCGAGGAACACCACAACACAGAGCATCAAACCTCTATAGGGGTCCAGCTCCGCTCGTTACCACAGGTTTTATATGTATGGCCAGTAGAGGGTGCTCACGATTTAGGACTCTACACCTTCGACAAGCTTACAGTTAGCCTCTCTCTCTCTCTCTCTCTCTCTCTCTCTCTCTCTTTTTCTTTCTTTCCTCCTTTCTTTATTTCTTCACATCGTTTTCTCTCCTTCTCATCGTTTCTCTGTTATGTAGTGATTTTCTACATCTCAAGCTTATTCCTCTTTCTCATACAATCACACTTGGCCCCCTCTGTATGTTTTCCATACCTTTCAAATGCAGTCCCATGACCATACCACCGCCTACAATACAATGCAGCACCAGTGACCCAACAACACTGCATAACCCAACAGTTGTTGTTTGTTATCAACAAGACTTTCATCAACAGAGAGTGATAATCCTTAGTCTCACTCCCTCATATCTGTACACTGCCTTTCAGTCTGTTTAATGAAGTCACATCTGTGTGCGTCACCCAAAAGGGGGGCAGGAAGGATTTAGTGAGCTCATTTCCTGTTTTCCTGTAGGATTGGGTTGGGTTGGGGAGGGAGGAAGGGGGGGGGGACGTTTGGAGCCACTGGAAAGCGAGATGAAAACACATCAAACTGATCGGGATTGCTTCTATCTCACTCACTAACTCCATACACTTGTACTATTTCAGTTTCTATATTTCCATTTTCTTTCTGTTTGTTGTATTATGTTTTTTTTCCACCTCGTCATTAATATAATTTTCCATTGTCTCATAGTAATCACTTAAATGTTCCGTGTTCACATTGGATTGTTTGACACCTTCTTTCTCGCTGCTTTTCTAAAACTTTCTGATAATCCCTCGGTATTTGTGTCCATTTTGGTTTCTCACTAATTCTCTCCTATGCTTTGATGTTGTCACTGCCATGGTTTCTCCTCATCTAATGTTATCTATTCTTTTCTGTTTTCCAGAGTTTTGTGTTCCACACACTCACTGTGCCTTCTCTTCTATCTCCTCTGAGCCTCCCTCATCTCCTGTCTTTATATCATTATTGCCATCTCTCTTTATTCTTTCCAAAAACTCCTCCTCCTCATCCTACAGCCATCCACTGACCTCTTTCTCTCTTTTATTTCCTTTTGTTTGTTTTTTTTCTTCCACTTCTCTTCTGGGGGTTGTGTCTTGAGAAGGACAGCTAATATATGCCCCAAAGAAAGGTACAAACTGCAGCCATGCCAGCCTGTGCGCAACACACGTCCGGTCGTTGGTTGTCTTCCTTCTCCTCCAGTTTCCTTGCAAAACTAACGTGACAACAACACCAAACCCAAGCAACCCTCTAACATGTGTACTGATCGCAACCGTTGACGTGGCGTAGAAATGAAACAAAAAACAAACAAACCCTAAATAGAGCCGACAATGTCAGTGTTGCTTGTACAGGTGAACAGATATTGTATGGGGTTCTCATTTAGGCAGTCCAACGGTCGTCCCGCTCTCCTCAGTGGGTTGAACCGGCTGTGGTTTAACTAATGTAGAGCTTAAATAGCCCAAATAATCTATAATAAACTATTTCACTGATAGCTCTATCAGTGAATTAGCTCAACACTACAAGTGACGAGATTGATTCTCATTTTTCAACAATTCAATTGATCTCGGGGCATTGAATGAAAATCTTTTGTAATTGTTATGAATTATCATTGTCATTCTTTCCATCACAAAGCACGGCATTCCATTGTCATCTTTTACTCTCATCTCCTGCCATTGTTTCAAACTTTCATCTTTTATTCTTAGTTCTATTCTCAATCCTTTGTTTTATCCTGCCTAGTTTGACATGGGATGGTTCTATTTTTGATGATAAATAAATTCCTTAACCTTTAATTATGTCACTTCACACATACACGCACAAGCATACACACACACACACACACACACACACACACACACACACATGCTGTTTGTGGAAACCGGACCCATTTTGGAAACAGATTTTCACAAAAAATGAATGTATGTGAAACACACACAGCATGTAAGCCAAGTGGCTTAGCGGAGTCAACAGCGGTAGTAGACTGCTTAGGAAAAGTAGAACATTTCGGAAATAGAAAATATGTTTTGTTGAAAGTTAGCGACAGTCGGCATTGCATGATGCACAGAATGATCGCTGATATTTGTTCTGCAACTTGCCGTGATGCCCGGTGGGATTCAACGCATTTTGTTCAATCTAAAATAACTGCATTGTGTTTGTTTTTTGTTTTGAATTCACACCTTTTTTTAAGGAGGACAAAAATAATTTTCTATATAATTCTAAGTATTTTAGCCATCTTTAGACTATCTAAGAAGAGATTTCTAAGAAATGTTTATAACTGAAGACGCACAAAGAATGCATACACACACACACACACACATGTACTACACAAACTCCTCATTAGTTCATACAGGTCACGTGGGCTTTGCTCTGTGTGCACATGGGGTCATGTATGTGTATGTGTGACCATGTGTGCCCGTCGTCCTTTCTGCAGGCGCCACAGCTTCCGCCCGCAAGGAGGTCATCCGCAACAAGATCCGTGCCATTGGCAAGATGGCGCGGGTCTTCTCTGTGCTCAGGTAACAGACGGCGTTGAAGCACGCTTCACATTCCCAAGCGTCCCAGTTGTCCCGTCTCGGGTCGGATGTTTTGAGTCAAGTGTGGATGTTGAATCTAGTGGTTCTCTGTTCCCTTTTTTTTTTTTTTCTTGTTTGATCTTATTTGTGTGTGTGTATGTGTGTGTGTGGTGCACATCTGTGTTTGTGCATTTGTCCTGGTTGCATGTGCTTATGGTGTGTGTGTGTGCAGGGAGGAGAGCGAGAGCGTACTGACCCTGAAAGGGCTGACGCCCACGGGCATGCTGCCCAGCGGGGTGCTCTCCGGCGGCAAGGAGAAGCTCCAGAATGGTAAGAACATCTCCTGACCCCATGACCCCTTCATCCCTTCATGACCCCAAACACCCCTCCAGTCCCCATTAACATCCTCCAGAAGAAACGCTTAACACACACACACACACACACACTGTAGACATGGGGCCAACTGTTATACTTGTCTGTAGTGTTTACCTGTTGTTTATCATCGCTTTATAAGATAAGGTGCACTTTATTAGTCAATTTCACAGTTTTAAGTAATCTAGTATAAATGTCATTCTTTTAGCCACGTTGATTATGAAGTTCATGTCATCAGATTTAATATTCATTAACACACACACACAGTTTTCTACCAAAGCTCCACCATAATTCTCCTTCTTTTTTAACACACACACACACAGTTTTCCATCCTAATTCTGCTTTTCTTCGAGCACGTTGTAACTTGGGTGCCTTCCGTCCTCCCATGTCCCCCCTTCCACTGAATATGTCTGCCATGTTTGCCCTTTCTCCCACTCTCTCTCTCTCTCTCTCTCTCTCTCTCTCTCTCTCTCTCTCTCTCTCTCTCTCTCTCTCTCTCTCTCTCTTCTCTCTCTCTCTCTCTCTCTCTCTTCTCTCTCTCTCTCTCTCTCTCTCTTTAAAATCCACTCGTTTATCTCAAATGTTCTCTGTATCTTTTTTTTTTTCCTTTCTCCTTTCTCTCTAGAAACCGCAGGTATATTCTGTTGTGCAAGTATTGTTGTCCAGAGTGGTCACTCATTATTTATTTCTTTATTTTCCTTATGTTGTATTTTATTTTATTTTTAATTTGATTTATTTTTTTACTGTTTGGTTTGGTTTTCTCATGACACAGATAGACTCCACGCTCCCATGTTGAATTCCAAACCCTCCCCTTGGCTGACGTTGTGGTAGTTTAGACTTAGACATCTAGGATGCACTTATAGGAGACACAAGATCGAATTCACTCAAAATGAACTCAAATTCGGTTAGAAATCTGAGGTGGGCGGAGGGGCAGGGAAAGAAAATATGTTTCACTAATATTTTATTGAATAATATAATATTTAAAGATATGATTTCCCTCTCCCAGTCCGAATTTCTGTCAGTTCACAGTTGGGAGGGAGGGAGGGAGGGAGGGAGGGAGGGAGGGAGGGAGGGAGGGAGGGAGGGAGGGAGGGAGGGAGGGCGGGCGGGCGGGCGGGCGGGCGGTGTTTTTGATTGAAAAGATGAATTGAAATTAACATAAGCAACTGTGAATGACAGTTGGGGGATACATACTGTCTTCCTCCTCATCCACAACGAGCAGAGCAGGAATCTAACGAAAACGTCACTCTCCTCTCATGGGTCCAATTTGTTTCTGTTCCCTGGGAAAAACAAATAGATGCTTTATTGATCACGAAGGATTTTTTTCTATATATTTGTAATAACAACACGATTCACATGATTTCCTCATGCATGTATCCCAAGTAAACAAGGTCATGCAAAGTCACGTCCTGAAGACTTTTTCAAAATGAATGTCACATACTTTTGCTATTTATTCTTACAATTCGTAAAATGTGGTATGTTCCTACAGACTAAGTCAGCAAAGACAGTTCAGGCCAATTCTCAAAAGTGCGGACTCATGCAGTTTGACATTATTTTGTGTCTGTATTTAAAAAAAAAAAACTTTATCGGCATGGCTATTTGAAAATAGATGATTGCTTAGATCAGATTGTCAAGAAAGAGAGAAAGATTCATAGCTAGGTTTATAGTTGGCTTTTATGAAAGCAATTACTCAAACCCAGCCCTTTTTCAAGTCTCAACTGCATTTCTCCTGTTGCAGCATGGGTAGAATCACATTGCCCTGCTGCCCACCCCCCTCCCTCCACATGCAAGACCTGCTGTGTGTGAGGGAGACGGCAATGTGCTTCGACCGTAATGTTGGAAACCATCCATCACTGCCCTTCGTTTAGCTTCACCCTGTGTCTGATGCTATTGTGTCCTATTGCTTCGCCCATTCCTAGTTTTACGTACCGTAGAGCTGTGTACTGTAATTCTGCTATCCACCCCCTACCTCATGTGCCAACTTATTTCCATCGACATTTCCGTACATACTAACCTATGCTTAACCCATTGTGGTGAACACAAAATACTTTTGTTTTTTTTAAACGCGGGGAACGGTAAGTGGCGATATAGCAATTTTATTGTTCTCCCTTTTTTTTCGCAAAGGTATGTCAGTTGTTTTGTTTGTTTGGTATGAAAACATGCTGCTCCATGCGTATGTCTTACCGTGTCAACGACAACGTGTCACCCAGCCACTGCTATCATCACTATAGTGCATTAGGACAGTGTCACGACACCATGTCTGTGTTCTACCTGATATCCTTGATCACCCTGTTTTTTTACCACCACATGCACTTGGAAATATACACCAGATAATGATCCATATTTGGACAGACGAAGGTTAAGACATCCTCCCCATCACCGTCGATGTCCTTCATCATTGCTTAACATTTTGTGTTTGTTTTCTTCATCGTCACTGTGGCCATTTTATTTTAACCAGGAACATGGTGTTGTTGGCATTTCCCTCACTCTTCCACTGATCTTTAACGTGTGCTTGGGGTAAATTACAAATTTCAAATCGGGGGGGGGGGGGGGATTTTTTTTTGTTTTTAAAATTCCTCTGCTCACTTTTCTTTCATTCATTTTGCAACCTCACTGTTCTTCTCTTCAGCTACTATAGAGGCTATTGAGGCTGATGAAGGTAAATGAGGCTAGCCGCCCACCTCTGTTGCTTCCATGGCGATAGACTGGGCTCTCTCCATTGGGGTGGGGGGGGGGGGGGGGGGTCTTCTTCTTCTTCTTCTTCTTCTTCTTCTTCTTCTTCTTCTTCTTCTTCTTCTTCTTCTTCTTCTTCTTCTTCATTTTGCTGATGCTTGGATAGAGTGTGTTGGTGTTTTAGGCTAACAAACTGTCGCATAGTATTAACAATAAAGCAAAGAAAGTATTAAATAAATAAATAGATGAGAAGTCAGTAAGTACTTCGGTCTCACTGGTCGCTTGTTTGAAAGGGGAACTGATTTCATAGCACAGATCGCAGAATACACATACACACCTACAGTTGAGATTTGTATTCATGTATTTATTCATCTGTCGATGTAGATGCTATCTTGGCTATAAAGGCATGTCTGTTATTGAGTGTGAATAATACTTTTTTGTACGTTAATGAATTCATTATATTAATTTACCTTTGACTGTCAAACAAGAGTGAATGGTGTAAGGAACACATTATTGGTAGATTTTTAAAAACATTTTTTTATTGACGTTGAATACACATCAAGGTTAATTGCACACTGACACACACCTTACACGCTAGCCTGTTCCCCGCAGTCATACGACCCTAAATCTTGCTATGAAAGAATATTGTATTTCCCCTTTGAAACTCTTGAAGCAGTTGTGTGTTGTTGATGCCATTAAATAAATAACAAACTGTAGCACCATTCATAACAGTTTGAACATTTGAATAGATTTATTTTCAAAGGTTGAAGGCAATGTTAATTGGATTTTAATTAATTTAATTTAAAAAAATGTTGAATGGCACAATAACAGGCACAACTGTAAGCTAAATAGTGGTCCGTCTGCTGCTATTTACGTTGGAATTGTCTCGTGATTCCTCTGTAGTGTCCACATTGGACAGCCCACCATAGTGTCAAGACTCTTGTTATTGTTTCTTCTTCCTTTTTCTGTGGCCCTGCTGTGTTGTGTTCTTCACTGTGAGCTGCTAATAACCTGTGTCTGACCTGTGCTATGCAGCAACATAACTACAATACCCATCAGCCCCCACACCCTCCCCCCACCCCCAACACCCTTATTTGCACTTCCCCAAATTGTAAAGAAAAAATAATGGCGTCCACAGAATTCAAGAGAGAAAGGCAGTTTCTCCTTTGAAATGTTGTCAACAGTGACCATGAGTCCCACCTCCCCGGAGGTGAAGGGCACCCTACAAAGGGTTTTTCAATTAAACATAATTATATTTATATATATATTTCCCTCTATTGAATTGAATACAACTCTTGAGTAAATGGATTTAAAATTGTATTCATAATGATTTCCTTCCATTCTACTCAGAGTTCATTTTTATTCATTTCAGTGGCATTCGTGGATATCGTTTGACCCATACAGTCAATGTTATTTGATTTATTTGATATTCAATGATTAAATATTATTTTATAATATCCAACCCCCATACACTCACACGACAGATCCCAGTTATGCTGCATGCTAGAAGCAGGCTAAACAAGTGGTTAGCATCCCCAGTACCTCTCTGTAGTGTTTCTTTGTCTATGCCGGGCTCAGTCTGAACATGGTGGAATATTGAATGTCTCATCTGGGCTCCACTCTCTATACACCTTTTCATTTCCTCCATTCTTTTGTCTTTTTTTCCTTCAACCATCATCCTTTTGTCGTTTTTTTTTTTTTTTTCAACGTTGTGCAGTAGTTTAAGCTGTGTTGTGGTGGGGTCAATCCCGGTCTTGGCGGTCTTGAGGTTTTTTCTTGTGCCTTTCGAAGAAGGGGTTGTCTTTAACGGTGGCCATTTCTTCTCCGCTAAAACGTTACAAAGTCTAAATCTAAATCTTCTCCGATACTGCATGGATCATTTATATTCTGAACGTAATGGAGCTGCCAAAACATTTTAATTTGATTTGTTTTAACTTTTTTGCAGTTACGTATGTTAATTGGATGTCAAATTTTGGCAATGGTGAACCGGTAATATAAATGTGTTAATATTTAATATTGCTACAATGCAATGCACAATGAAAACCTTTTGGCCCTAATGCCAGGAGATCCCGTGTAGTTCTAGTACGTCTAGTATGTAGTATGTTGATACAAGTATTCTGTAAGTAGAATTGTAGATTAAAGATGTAATTGTGTGTGCCTACTATAACAAGTTGTATTTTAATGTAGACTTTTCCTTGTCAACCTTTTCAATTGACCATGTCTTATATTGTATTTAATTGAACACATTGGGTTGTTTTTGGCATGTAGATTTCTTTAATGTCTTTACATTTAGGCTTTGATAGACATTTACATATCACAGCCAGTGAGTTACAGAAACAGTAAAAGCACAGTGTAATGCTGTACCCGTTGAAAATGCTTATTGTCTACAGGAAAGTATCATGCTAATATAGAATTTGTCTATTCAAGAAAAAAGTGATAGCGATTGACTGTGCAGGCATGTCTGAAGTGGACAGACCATATAAGGAGGGAGCAACTTTGATTGAGTCTCATGGTCCTCGTGCATGTGTTATGCTACTGGCCATTGCTATAGAGCTGAGTGCATGAGAATCCTGAGACTCAATCAAAACACAATGGAATCAAAACGAGGCGGAGCGAGCAAAAATTGCAGATAGCAAGATTTAACTTTACAACCAAGGTTGACATGCTGCCGACAAGAGGTTTGGAGTGACAATGACACAGTGCACAGCCCACTTTGAGAGGCCAAAAACTGCAGCCGCACCAACAAGAGTAAACGATTCTCGGGTGCTTGAAAGTGATTTTTCCGATTCTTGATTGGATTAGTCATTAGTGGTGATGTGGAGAGTCATGGATAACGTCAGACGTTTGGAGAGCCGAGAGGTCTAGGTGGGGAACAGGCAGGTGCCCCCACCTCAATCTGTGGAGAGTTGAGTGTCGTCAGCATAGAGCTGTATTCAAAAAGCCAATACAGGGCCATGGCAATGGAGGGAACCCAGGGTTCTGCGAGTGTGGAGGGTCTACTGTTAGCTTTTGTACAGATACTGTCTAGGACACAATAGTGTGTGTCAATTCTAGAAGAGTCGCCGTTGTGGGCCATAGTAGCAGTGGTCCACACGGCGTGTCGATTGAATATGGCGAGTCCCGAGGGTTTCGTCAAAGTTCAGTAGTCCATGCGGAGAGCAGGTCAGCAGCTAGCGAAAAAAAACAACCCATTCTTGCGCGTTGCTACTCTAAAGGCACTTCTGACTTTGTCTTCTCCCTCTCCCTCTCCCCCCCCCCCCCAAACAGCCATCAAGGGCTTCTCCCCCCAGCACAAGATCACCAGCTTCGAGGAGGCCAAGGGCCTGGACCGCATCAACGAGCGCATGCCGCCACGCCGCGACACGTTGCCGTCGGACGCCAGCCTCAACTCGCTCAACAAGGCGCTGTCCTCGGAGACCAACGGCACCGACGCCAAGGGCGGCACCAGCGGCGGTGGTGGTGGCAGCGGCGACAATGGCGACGGCAGTGGAAACGTTCAGTGAAGGGGGTTGGGGGGCGGGGCACAACAAGCACGCACCCAGGGGCCGTCCACATCGAAACCCCTTTGTCTCAGCTTGCCCCCTGCAGAGTGAAGAGAGGCAGAGAGGGGGGGTGAGGGATGTGGGGGGTTAAAAAGTGTGTGAGGGTGAAGAGGGGGGGGGTGGCGGGGTGGTGCTTGTAGCACACGTTGTGCTGACATCTCACTTTGCTAGTTTTTTTTGTTTTTGTTTTTTTTACATGCCTTTTTGATTAGTTCCTTGTCATTTCTAAGTTATTGCTGGTTCACATTTCTGCGTTGCCGGGGCTCAACGCTACATCACAACACAGTATGTCAGAGAGAGAGGAGGGGTGGGGTCGGAAAAATTTGATTTATTTTTATTTTTATTGTTGTTTTGGAGAGGCCCTTTCTCATTTACACCGTAACTTGGAAACTCGTTTAACTTCTTACTAACTATCGTACGTTTACAAAATACAGCACTAAAAGGACAGACGTGAGATGTTTTTAAACATATAAGGGTGTACAAACTAAATAAGGACTATTTATTGATGATTTCGTTTTTGCTACTCGTATAAAATAGCTCTGAGATGAATTAGGCAGTCTTAAAAAAAAAAAAAAGAATGTTGCAACATTGTTGAAATGCCAAATAATAGATCGTCTATGGTTTTGTACAGATTATGCTTACCTCAGGTTCTTTTGGTGTGTGCTATGACCTGATTTTTCTGTATAATGGCTAAATAACTTGGTAATGAATACCTATTTTCTTGAGTTTCATAACTGGAATTTACATTTTACCTATCATTTGCAAATATTTTTATGATTTGTCTTTATTTGAGAAGGGGGGGGGCAGGGGTAGATTTATCGTGGCTTGCTGGACTTCTGGAGCGTTTGTTTTTCTCTTTATAAGTATTGCGAACAAAGTTTAAAAAAAAACAGAGAACCTATATTATGTATAAAAAAAATACAATACAGTGTCTGCCTATGCATGTTTTTTAAAATCAGATAAAGAAGTGAGATATCTGATTACCGTGGCTGCAGAGGCCTCTCTTTTCAAATATACTGCGCTTTAGTGAACATATATACTGGAATCCTATATCTGCATCCTTCAATTAACACACAGTGATAATGCTCTATGCCTTCAACTTATTTTGTAATTGAAGCATTTAACTACAATGGATGAGAACTATTTTTAATCTCTTGCGCTTGTAAGTGCACACACAGTCCAATTAAGCATGTTTGACAGTTCTTGTGAGGTGTGTGTGTGTGTGTGTGTGTGTGTGTGTGTGTGTGTGTGTGTGTGTGTGTGTGTGTGTGTGTGTGTGTGTGTGTGTGTGTGTGTGTGTGTGTGTGGTGACATACATGTGGAATTCAAAAATGCATGATAGCAGTTAGTGTCATGTAATGGTTTAATCCGTTTTTTGTTCTGTTTTGTAAATGTGCCACAGAAAGTGAAATTTGATGATTATTATTATTTCAAACTCTGCTTTGTATATCAGTTACAGGTTTGATACTGCTCAGTACTTTAAGATGAAACAAAAAAAACTCTTCTAATCTTTTTTAAGAACTGCTTAAGTGCCCGAGTAATTCACTACGCGACATGACGCCTTGCTTTTGTAATTAAACTTTAAAACTGTTGGCAGAAGAGGCATGCACTCGCAACTATGAAAAGTATTTTATATAACTGTTCAATAAAATGTGCATGAATTTCAACTTGACATGAACCCGTATTTCGTGTGCGTGCGTGTGTGTGTGTGTGTGTGTGTGCGTGTGACTATGCCAGAATGTTCTCGTCTGTCCTCTGCCAATGAATATACAACCATCAGAAATAAAACCGAATACGTAAAATAAAAAATCGTTCATCATATCTTGCATTGTGATTGAGTGTTGTCGGCCGTGTTGTATATTTAAATATTAAGTCGGCTATAGTCTGTTATTGTGTTTGAAACTGCCACAGCGTTTCTCATGTGAGGTGGCAAAATGAAGTTTTCATCAACCCAGGTTATGGTATAGCCTATTTGATATTTGTTGATTCAGGATTTTACAGTAGTACAACTGAGTCCTCCCAACAAAGAAATCTGATGATGCATTCTGATACAAGCCCTATTATACTGTAACATACTGTCCTGCAGCAGGACAGTATGTTACAGTAAAAAGAATATAAGTTGATGCAAAGGGAAAGAAAGTGTAATATAAAATCAATTGTATGAAGTTTAAATCCATGGCTGATGACAACGAATTAAAAGCCCCATCCAACAGAAGTTGGATGGGTTTCGCATTGTGCATATGCAGTTGTACATTATTGATTTAAATGAATAGAACCTAATGTAAAATACACATATTATGCATACTAAGTGTGTGTTTGTGTGTGTGTGCGGGGGGGGGGGGGGCGACATGGGCGTGTGGTCTATGGCCTGCACTACGCATCTAACAAGTTCTCCAAACAAAGGAGTTTGGCACGGACTGTACCACAAAGCACTCCAATGGGAAATCGCTACGGCGGCCAATTCCACATAGCAAAGGTGTTTCCTCCGCACTGCCCCAGTAGACCTTAATTAAAGTCTAAGGATTGAGCCAAGAGTGTGAACCATTCCCCATTCTCGTGTTTATCCTGTGGTTGATGTGGTAAACTGACCTGACCTCCTCCAAGTGTACCAACGGCAACCTCTGAGGTTGCTGTCAATATGTTTTCATGGCAGCTTAGAACAACAAGCTTAGAACTTAAAATGGCCGCTGTGTATTCAGAATACGTTGCTATCTTTTTAAAGTAAAAAAAAAAAGATGAACATAATCAACGTTGAGCGAAAAAGGAATGCCACTGACTAGAATGGTTGCAAGTTAGGATCCTCTGACCAAACTGGAAACACATTTGGCTGACTGACATCCAACTGGAGTTATTCCCCATAGTTGGCCCAACATTAGAAGAAGAAATAAAATTACAAAAATTGTACCTCAAATGTTAAAGATACATGTTGATATAATAAATGTAACATTTTTGAGGAAAATAATGAAAGAAATTACTTAAAGCTGCTGTCTGCAATTTTTGCTCGGCTCACTTTGTTTTGATTAAATTGTGTTTTGATTGAGTCTCATGGTTCTCATGCATTCGGTTCTACAGCATTGGCTAGTATAGTCAAACAAATTTGAAAAAAAATTAACATTAGAAGGTCACAGACATGAAATAACAGCGTGCTGGTCAGCAGCATATACATGTAGTCGAATTATAAATATACAAACACAGTGGCCGTCACTGTAACTCTTTTCATGAGACTATAAACCAAAGAATCTCAACATGAGTCATGCTTTTAAGCCCTGGTGACATGTTGTGACAACATGGCCGCCGGGGTCGCTTGTTTCCGTGTGCGTCTTGAGTGTCTTCCTCTTCCAGTGGGACAATGGAGAATGGGTGATAAATGTCACGTTTGAGCCGGATATGTTGGCCCTGCGACGGACACAATTTATATCCAACCTTCACTCGGGGGGGCTTCAACTCCCACTGGTAAAGCCAACAGGTTAAGGCCCTATAGCCCCTTTCTCTGCACTGTTTAGGGGTCATTCTAAGTCGTTTATGGACCTACTTAAATATGAGATCCTATTTCAAACACTGTTAGGCATTATATGTATTAAGTATTTGTTCGCTATTGATTTACATCAACCCATAAGCAACATTTTATGTACAACGCAGGCGATAACAATCCTTAAAGATCCTTAAATCCCAACTCGGATGAGATCATACAGTGCTTACTGCAGCCACAGGCCTTGTGTGCAGTGTGCGACACAAGAAAAACACGAAGAAACTATTTGGAGTTGGCATCAAAACGCGCTCCTTCCAGTCCAAACTAGAGTTCCTGTCAGAAACAGGTCCCTCCCCACCACCACCACCACACCCCCGACCGGTCTCTACGTACAGGTCTCTCCACCCCCCCCCTGCCAACACCCGTCCCTGTAGACAGACCCCCCCCCCCCCCACCCCATTTCGTCGTACCTCCCCCATCAATAGCGTAGCCCCCCCCCCCCCCCTATTTCCTCCACTTCACCATTATCTGGGAGGAAGTGGCCCACAAAAAAAATGTCCCCCGAGACTGTCCCTGGGACCACCACCCCCCCCCCCCCCCTCCTCTCTCTCTCTCTCTCTCTCTTTTTTCCCTACTGGCTGCTTGGCAGCAGCATTGGCCCGGGACAGAGGACAGCTGTAGGACCCCAGGACCACAGCACTGTAGAGAGAGAGAGAGAGAGAGAGAGAGAACCATGAAGGCCACCACCAAGGTTCCTGTCCTCTTCCTCCTCATCGCATCCTTCCACGTCTGCATCCAAGGTACACCGCTCGGCCGCTTCGCTGTTCATCTGGTGGTGATAGCTGGTGGGGGGGGGGCTGTACTAGATAGACTGGGTCCCTGGGTAGACGGTTTGGTGCACTGAGATTTCAGATGGGCTTGTTCAGGATTGGACAACATGTGAACTGTTGTTTCATACAGTGATGCCTCTGTGAGTGTGAAAAAGTGTCAAATCTTAAAGTGGAATAGGTCAAGCACACTTTTGTATTCAGGATTCCTCGGTTTATGGAGGTATTGACAATTTGTGAACTATTGTTTTGTACGACAATTGTGTGAAAACCTTTGAGTCAAACCGCGAAGAGAGGAACAGAGCAAATAGTAAAAAAGTTAAAAAAGTGAAACATTTCTAAACGTCTTCAAGATTATGAAATGTAATCGTTGTATGAAGCTAGTTCTTGTTGTTATCATTGATGTAATGACACTTGTATTTCATGCTTTGTAGTTGTGTTCGGTATGTGAAATGATAAAGACTATCTTGGTCAGCATCAGCCATGTTGCCATCAGGACGCTCACACATTGAACATTACCTCAGGGACATCCAAACAAAATGTTTACTTCTGTTTGTCTACGATGAGATTAACTCTGTGTGTGTGTGTGTGTGTGTGTGTGTGTGTGTGTGTGTGTGTGTGTGTGCGCATGCGTGTCATTGCATGTGTGTGTATGTGTGCGTGTGTGTGTGCATGCATGTCACTGCATGTGTGTGTGTGTGTGTGTGTGTGCGTGTGTGCATGCGTGTCACTGCATGTGTGTGTGTGTGCCCCCCCTCCTATCCACCCATGTGATTTCCATTTCTTCCTTATATACTTGTATACTACAAGATTGACTCCAAAAAATATCCAATACCAAATAAAATAATAGGTTTAGTGCTTTACCACACACTTCACAAAGTACACACACTTCACACAAGTCAACCAGGAGACAAAGAACTTCATTCGAGGATGAGGAGGAGGAGGAAAGGAAGGGGGGGGATTAGCCTGTATTTTGTTGGTCGAAGTCAAGGAAAACGCTGCCGGGCTGTGATTTGTTTTTCTTTTGTGAAGCCGGGCAAGCTTCCAAAGGAGTTTCTTTTTAAACTGTTTCTGCCGTGGCCAGATAGGTGATCTGAGCAGCAGATAGCCGCAATGGGAACTAAACGGCTCCGTCTGTCACAGAGTGGAGAGAGCGGTGCGGTGGTGGTGATGGTGGTGGATGACGTGCTGGGACGCTGACTGACTGTTTCGCTGGGGGGGGGGGGGGGAACACCCTTGTCATCACATGTGTTCACAGATTTTCCTTTTCGATTGCCATAAAAAAAAAATTACTTGAAATTGTTCGAAGAAGAGCCAAAGACAAGTTTTTATGGGCCAATTATCGTTTTCCTTTTTTTGGGGGAGATATTCTTTAATTGCAAATTAGTTATGACCACTTACGCTGGAAAAATGGTAACAGACCGAACTCACATCTCACATCTATTTACCATAATACAATACCCTACAATCAGAGGAGATAATGAAATGCCAGAAAAGGGAATATAAGTATCTTTCTTTCCAGCCTAAATGGTCATGACTCATTTGCAATTCAGAAATATCTACCCAAAAAAGGTTCAGTGATGTGTAAAAAATAGACTAGGGCTGAGAGCAGTAAAGACAGGAAAACCGCCACCTCACCCCTCTCCCCACCACCACCACACAGGGTCAAGGGACAACAATAGCCCATCGGAAGGACAGGAAGCAACTCCACACACAACACTTAAAAGAGGATGTCGCACCTTCCACCACCCGTGTGTGGCCACTGGCCACTGTAACACTTGTGTGTTGGGCAGGGGCGGACTGGCCATCGGGCATACCGGGCAAATCCCCGGTGGGCCGACGCGCATTTGGGCCGGTCCCGATTTTTTCTGGGCCGGCCAGGATAATACGTCGGTTGTAGGTCCGGGGTGTGTTACGATCGCGAGTAAACCCCCCCCGCCCCGCGTCAACAATCGCTCGCACAGCACCGCCCCCTCCCCCCCCCCCCCCCCCCCCCGTCTACAATCGCGCAGCACCCCCCCCCGTCAACAATCGCGCAGCACCCCCCCCCCCCCCCCCCCCCCCGTCAACCCCAAGGCCGGTCCAGGACAAAATTGCCCGGGCCGATTTTTTTTCCCAGTCCGCCCCTGGTGTTGGGGGTGAAATGAACTCTGCTCCTCTTGTCACCCTCCTAACACGCAGCGTTTCAAAGTGCACGCCAATGAAAATAACCCGGAAATGACGAAATGTTTCACACTGAGACAGAGAGAGAGAGAGAGATATGATGTATTTCTGTTTTCATTGTTATTCTTTTCTTAATAGCTAGCTAAATACCTGAGAAGGATGTTGTTGCGCCGCCATGTTCCCACATAAATGATGGCTGCGCATTCATTGCCTTCAGTCAGGAAGGTAAACGATTGTGTGAAATGTATGAATAACAACAAACTCTTTTTTTGCATTCCCAAGCTGAGACCCCTGAATCTAACGCCACCAGCATAACCGCCAATGGTAAATATCTACAGCATTGAGTCATGTATGGAGTCAAATTGATGCCAAAAGTGTTGTCTGCGTAAAAAACTAAATCGTAGGCGTAGATGTGTAACGCATTTTTCTGAATTGTCAGCCGGCGTCCCGTGGCGCTCGGCGTCGGCCCGTTCTTCCAGGTCCAGTTGCTGCCGGGTTGTATAGGGTGATGCAGGAATGAGTCCTAAAAACCCGGAAATCCGTTAGCATGGCACTTCCAGTTCCCTCGTCTCGAAGTCAATGTTTTTTTTTAATGGGATTTTGGTTAGATGCCTGAAATAAGGTCTGTGGTTAACACAAGCTAAGAGATGGCCACGTTTTGTTCTACGACATAAAATACATCAGTAAATACACCACTCGTGAATTTGAAGCTTTTACGTGTCTTATAAAACTTCTGGCGATTGCATTTACGCTTCAAAAGTCATAAAAGTAGTGTTCATTGGAGAAGATTATCTTGCTTAACAAAACATGTGAGTATCATAAACCTTTGTTTGCCACAGAGCTTATTTTCTGCAAGAATTCAAAAGCCAATGGAAAAGCCCCATTGGCTTGTTGTCAAGGGAAACCAGGGCGATGCTAACTTCCGGGTTGGCCTACAAAAATACGTCATCCCTGCACCACTCTATAGAGGAGACAGGTGATGATTCATTAGACCGTCCCCGTCCAGTACTCACCTGTCTCCTCACTGGACGCCGGGAGCCACGCCCCCTCCTCCAGACAGCTCTAACCACACGCTCTCCCCCCTACAAATTGTATATTCTCTATTATATGACTACTTCCATTCCGTTTGCTCCTACGGGATTGGATAAGGCCCACTGAATCTGGATGTGAAGGAATCTGAATGTATTTCTTGTCTTGTTCTAGTAACAATTCCACCAATTACCACCAAGATGAGTACTTCCACGCCGCCTGCCGGTAAAGTATAGACCAGTGGTTCTCGACTGGTCTCGGCTCAGGACCCACATGTGTCATTAATCATTAAGTCAGGACCCAAAAAACAAAATGTATTTACCAATATTGCAGTAATCAACAATGCCTTCATGTACTGTTAAAAACATGGAGCGAACAAAAATCTGCAACAATTGGGGCTAAACTCAATGATAATAGCCATTTGAAACATGAATTAACATTGAAACATTGGTTAATTCATGGGCTTCTTTCTAAAGATTAAGATTTGGCATATGCTCTGCAACCCACTCAAAATGCCCACTTATGGGTCGCGACCCACCAGTTGACATAGAGTATATAGAATACATCTGCATGCATTCAATAATGACTCCAACTCAATGGATTGTGGATGACCTCATGGATCCTTATTTGTTTTTTGTTTCTTGATTCTACTAGCAAACTCCACGACCCCTGGGAATTCCAGCACCAGCATTGTGACAACAGGTGGGATTTTAAAGTCAATTGTATTTGTATGGAGTCAAATAGATGCCAAAAGTATTGTCCGTGTAAAAAACAAAATCGTAGGCGTAGATGTGGAAATGTGATTTAAAAAAAATGAAATCAAACACATTTTTTTGTAAATTGTAAACGAAAAAGTTATGTTCACAAATGTAAAAAATAAACTTGCAATTGTTTTTTCTCACTCATGTTTACGATTCGAGTACGATTTCATTTTTTACAATTACGATTCTGTTTTTCTCATGCTTGGGGTTTTGGCATGGTTTTGACGTGGAGGCGGGGTGAAGGGAAGGGGGCAACTTTATTGGTCACTCGGACAAATGCGTCATTGGTATGTGCTGTGTTTACCTCCCTGACAGCTGGATATATGAGCTAAAAAGTTAACTTTAGTAACTTAATCAGCAATCCATCACGTGTTACTTCATCATGCACAGTTTAATAGCTAGCTAAACACCTGAGAAGGATGTTGTTGCGCCGCCATTTTCCCATGTAAATGAAGGCCATGCATTCATTGCCTTCAGTCAGGGAGGTAAACAATTGTGTGAAATGTATGAATAACAACAAACTCTTCTTTTGCATTCCCAAGCTGAGACCACTAAAACTATCACCACCGCCACAATCACCACCGGTAAATATCTACAGCATTGAGTCATGTATGGAGTCAAATTGATGCCAAAAGTACTGTCTGCGTCAAAAACAATATCGTTGGCGTAGATGTGTAAATGTTAAAAAAAAAAAGAAAAGAAATCAAACGCATTTTTCTGAATTGTAAACCAAAAAGTTATGTTCACAAATGTAAAAAATAAAATTGCAATTGTTTTTGCCCACTCATATTTACGATTTAATTTTTTACGATTCAATTCTGTTTTTCTCGCGCTTGGGGTTTTGGCACGGTTTTGACGTGGAGGGAAGGGGGCTAATTTATTGGTCACTCGGACAAATGCGTCATTGCTATGCGCCGTGTTTACCTCCCTGACTGAAGGCAATGGGCATTTCTCAATCTGCGTTCTTGACTGTACTTGTGGACTTGTGAAACTTCATCAGTCGCAGCCCAAGTACTGTTCCAATAGAGTGGTGCAGGAATGAGTCCTAAAACCTGGAAATGCGTTAGCATTTTGGCACTTCCGGTTCCCTCGCCTCGAAGTCAATGTTTTTTTTTTATGGGTTTTTGGTTAGATGCCTGAAATAAGGTCTGTGGTTAACACAAGCTTAAGAGATTGCCACGTTTTGTTCTATGACATAAAATACGTCAGTAAATACCCCACTCGTGAATTTTTAAGCTTTTACGTGTCTTATAAAACTTCTGGCGATTGCATTTACGCTTCAAAAGTCATAAAAGTAGTGTTCATTGGTGAAGATTATCTTGCTTAACAAAATGTGTGAGTATCATAAACCTTTGTTTGCCACAGAGCTTATTTTCTGCAAGAATCCAAAAGCCAATGGAAAAACCCCATTGGCTTGTTGTCAAGGGAAGCCAGGGCGATGCTAACTTCCGGGTTGGCCTACAAAAATACGTCATCCCTGCACCACTCTATAGAGGAGACAGGTGATGATTCATTAGACCGTCCCCGTCCAGTACTCACCTGTCTCCTCACTGGACGCCGGGAGCCACGCCCCCTCCTCGCTCTCACCAGACAGCGCTAACCACACGCTCTCCCCCTACAAATTGTATATTCTCTATTATATGACTACTTCCATTCCGTTTGCTCCTACGGGATTGGATAAGGCCCACTGAATCTGGATGTGAAGGAATCTGAATGTATTTCTTGTCTTGTTCTAGTAACAATTCCACCAATTACCACCAAGATGAGTACTTCCACGCCGCCTGCCGGTAAAGTATAGACCAGTGGTTCTCGACTGGTCTCGGCTCAGGACCCACATGTGTCATTAATCATTAAGTCAGGACCCAAAAAACAAAATGTATTTACCAATATTGCAGTAATCAACAATGCCTTCATGTACTGTTAAAAACATGGAGCGAACAAAAATCTGCAACAATTGGGGCTAAACTCAATGATAATAGCCATTTGAAACATGAATTAACATTGAAACATTGGTTAATTCATGGGCTTCTTTCTAAAGATTAAGATTTGGCATATGTTCTGCAACCCACTCAAAATGCCCACTTATGGGTCGCGACCCACCAGTTGACATAGAGTATATAGAATACATCTGCATGCATTCAATAATGACTCCAACTCAATGGATTGTGGATGACCTCATGGATCCTTATTTGTTTTTTGTTTCTTGATTCTACTAGCAAACTCCACGACCCCTGGGAATTCCAGCACCAGCATTGTGACAACAGGTGGGATTTTAAAGTCAATTGTATTTGTATGGAGTCAAATTGATGCCAAAAGTATTGTCCGTGTAAAAAACAAAATCGTACGTGTAGATTTTGAAATATGATTTTAAAAAAATGACATCAAACGCATTCAAAAAAAAATTGTAAACGAAAAAGTTATGTTCACAAATGTAAAAAATAAACTTGCAAATTTTTTTTCTCACTCATGTATTACGATTCGAGTACGATTTCATTTTTTATGATTACGATTCTGTTTTTCTCGTGCTTGGGGTTTTGACATGGATTTGACGTGGAGGCGGGGTGAAGGGAAGGGGGCAACTTTATTGGTCACTCGGACAAATGCGTCGTGTTTACCTCCATGACAGCTGGGGGGTATTGCACAAAACTCGGATAAGGGATTAAGCCGGGATATGTTTACGGATTTAGGTTATCCTGGCTAAATTTAGCCTCAAGTCGGTTGCATGAAAGCAGCTCACACTTATCCCGGCTAAGTTACCATGGTGATTTATTCTCCGCAGCTAGCCTGCTCCAGACCAGGCTAACAGCCAGGCTAAGCTTAATCCTAGTGATTCACCTGTATTTACACCGTCAATCCTGTGAGGAATTAATGTGTTTTACAGCATGTGCATGGTCTTTCCAAGTATGTTGCATCATTTTAATTATCCCGAATTAAAATATTACATAGTCATTTCTCATTTCATTTAAATCTGTTGGCTGTTTTTTTATATTGATTCAAGTGTTATTACTCAGGCCAACACAGTTAAAGTCTACATTTTTTCATACTATGACACATTTACGTTTGTGTTTATGAAAGTCCGCCTTTATTACGCAACTGCAGCGCATTTGGAAATGTCAACAAACAGATGAGCGCAACATGCTTATGTCATATTTATAAAATGTATTTTAATCACACAATCGAACCTTTGCAACATGTGAAACAGCCCATTGGCTACCATGCATAATAAGCTGTTTTACATTTCAAATTTCAAATCGCGCAGACGTCACCGAGCCCGACCCGAACCCGAGCATAATTTCTAAATATCTGTCCGAACCCGACCCGGCCCGTCGGGTACCGTCGGGTCCCGTCGGGTCCCGTCGGGCTTGGGTCGGGTATCCAATAAGGAGCTGTTCAGCGGCCGTGACGTATGAAACGCCATGTTCCGATCGGTGATTCTGTGAGCGATCGCGAGGTCTATTCAAGCATGCCGCTTATCCCAACTATAGCTTCACCTGACGTGATTTAGCCGCACCTATTTATCCTGGCTTGGCAATCGTGCAACCGATTAAGCCAGGATACCGCCGAGCAGAATACTCCAAGCCGCGCTTACTCAATTATCCTGGATTTCTTTATCCTAGTTTTGTGCAATACCCCCCTGGATATATGAGCTAAAAAGTTAACTTAACCAGCAATCCATCACTTGCCACTTCATTATCCACAGTTTAATAGCTAGCTAAACACCTGAGAAGGATGTTGTTGCGCTGCCATGTTCCCATGTAAATGAAGGCCATGCATTCATTGCCTTCAGTCAGGGAGGTAAATGATTGTGTGAAATGTATGAATAACAACAAACTCTTTTTTTGCATTCCCAAGCTGAGACCACTAAAACTATCACCTCCGCCACAATCACCACCGGTAAATATCTACAGCATTGAGTCATGTATGGAGTCAAATTGATGCCAAAAGTACTGTCTGCGTCAAAAACAATATCGTAGGCGTAGATGTGTAAATGTTAAAAAAAAAAAAAAAAAAAAATGAAATCGCATCTGAATTGTAAACAAAAAAGTTATGTTCACAAATGTAAAAATAAAATTGCAATTGTTTTTGCTCACTCATGTTTCCGATTTAATTGTTTACGATTCAATTCTGTTTTTCTCGCGCTTGGGGTTTTGGCATTGTTTTGACGTGGAGGGAAGGGGGCTAATGCTGCGTTCGACGGCAATGGGATGTGGGACTTATCCTACCTGAAGTCTACTAGCTCCTACTTCAAAGCGTTCCAGGTAATTGAAGTGGAATGTAAACAGAAAACATGGACGACCGCAGTCTCTTTAGAGGAATTATTACAATTGTATCAATAACACATTGATTAACATATTGTCCAGCACTGGGTAACGATATATGGCGGTGTTGGAGATGTTCTGGCGCCGTATGAAAGCTTGCCATATCGCTAAGGTATATTTACATATCTTCATGCTAACAGAATAACGACATAATTTCACGCCATAATATGAAAAACAAGTTGTGTTAAAATTGCAGTGTCTAAAACAACCCTACACTCACAAAAGTAAAGTTTATAGCCTATTCGTTCTCACAACGTGTGATTCCATGGGCGCCGCCATTTTGCTCCGACGTAATTGTGGCGAAGTCGGGGAGGTCGAGCTCCCCCGACTTCGCCAGTTGAAGGTTCCACTTCGACAGGCATTCCAGTGCACTTTTCTTAGTTGGAGGTAGGATAAGTCCCACATCCCATATGCCGTCGAACGCAGCATAATTTATTGGTCACTCGGATAAATGCGTCATTGCTATGCGCCGTGTTTACCTCCCTGACTGAAGGCAATGGGCATTTCTCAATCTGCGTTCTTGACTGTACTTGTGGACTTGTGAAACTTCATCAGTCGCAGCCCAAGTACTGTTCCTATTTGAAGTCTGTGTACCAAGTGATGACGATAAAGGTATGATAGGCTAGAGCTAGCTGCTTACAGCAACTCCTTCGGTTTTTCGCTTGAGTAGACGGCTGGATATATGAGCTATAAAGTTCAGAAACTTAACCAGCAATCCATCACGTGTTACTTCCACAGTTTAATAGCTAGCTAAATACCTGAGAAGGATGTTGTTGCGCCGCCATGTTCACACGTAAATGATGGCCATGCATTTATTGCCTTCAGTCAGGGAGGTAAACGATTGTGTGAAATGTATGAATAACAACAAGCTCTTTTTTTGCATTCCCAAGCTGAGACCACTAAAATTACCACCACCGCCACAATCACCACCGGTAAATATCTACAGCATTGAGTCGTGCATACATTTGTACACGCACACATTTCTCGACCAATCGGCATTGACTTGACCATGCGCTGGTGTTCACAGGGCCGCCACAGCAGAATACTACGTCTAGGAGTGATGGTGAGATAAAACACAGTTCAACTGTCTCTCTGGACAGCATTTAGTGTCTCATATGGTTCTCACCGCTGGAACAGTCTGCCGATACAATCTGTCAATATTTTTGCGCAATGTAAATGTTTGATGGATTGATTGAAGAAAATGTTTATTTTCTCAAAAGGCTCTGAGAATAGAAATGGCAATAAGAACCTACTGTGGATTCTTCTGCCTGTCCTTGGGGTTGCCGTGGTAGCCATCAGCCTCCTTCTCAAATACCAATGCAAGAATGTCCACGATCACATGGGTAATGTCTTCAACGGTCCATAAGGAGATTTGAATACGATTGGAAGTTGCCATCAGTTGTCATCTCAGGATAAACACAGGTGTCGCTCATAACACATAATTAAGGGTCTGCTACTTCTACGGACCAGGATAGGGTAGTAGACTAAACCAGTGAAGATACGTCACTTTGACCATGGACCCTCTAACAGAGTGGAGCCCCCCCAACATTAACATTGGGTCGGTAGGAACGTGTTTCATTTATGTGTGTCAAAGCACCAGCAATGGTCAATGTGTTATCCTCACTAGTTTACTACCCGTGCCCTTGTACATACAAGTAGCAGACACTTAATTAGTGTTAGGAAGGACACCTGTGTTTGACCTACAATGACACCTCTGTGAAAAGGGTCTATTATGTACTGTTTATCATATTGACTTAACACTGTGTCTATCCAACAGACACCATTGACAACGGCACAGAAAAGTGAGTATATAGGCAAAATTCATGTATTTGTGTACGTGTGTGTGTGTGTGTGTGTGTGCGCGTGTATCATTTCATGCATAACGGCCTCTTCATCGTCCAATCACAGCGCTTCTTACCAAAGCCGCCCTGAAAGCAGCAAAGATGGTGTCATGCTGCTGGGGGTGAAGTCGTCGGGTGCTGACGAAAATGGTATGTTCCATAAGTAGTTACTATCCCTGGCTGTGTTCGGAACCGCATACTAACGTACTGCCTACTACATACTCAATGAGTATACTGCATACTGCTTACGAAATTAACGATTAAGTATGCCATTACCAGCAGACCGTTCACACTGAAGTATACAGCCAAATATCCCAGAATGCAATTCGCACTAACCGGCAGCAATAGCTGAGATTTTAAAAATGTTGTAATTTGAAAATGTGTAATTAAATATGTCACTTTATTGAGTTTTAATATTTTTTCGGTTGATAAAGTAACCCTGTAGATCTCCAATGTGTGGTCATTTTTTCTAAATGACGCCTGTTTGTATATTGGCTCCAACGTTTTGGGAGATGTGAGGAGAGCAGGAGGTCTGTCTCGCAATCCGCCATTTCGCAGTCTGAAGAGAATGCATTATGGGGCAGTTCAGTATGTCCAGTAAGCATACTCAAAACAAATTCTTGGTAATCTAGTATACATCGGGCATTTCTTGCATACACAAAATCCACATACTATGCAGTGTGAACGCACTACATACTGAATTTGACGTCATACTTAGTGAATAGTACGTGAGTATGCGATTTCGAGCCCCTGTACTACTAGGACTAATCTAACAGCCGTCTTCACTCCCCCCTCCCTAAAGATTTACGGGTCATGGTCTAGTGCAGGGGTGGCCAACCCGCGGCCCCCGAGCCGCATGCGGCTCTTACGTTCATATATAATGTTGTGTTGTGTATAGCCCCTTTCACACTGGCCAAAAAAACCCTATGTAAACCCGCTAACACCCGATATTAATCGCAGGCATGCAAACTAGTAACCCCCCGGTCATAGGTCCGCGGTGTGTTACTATTGCGCGTGCGCACCCCCCCCCCCCCCCAGTCGGCCGGAGTGTTACAATCGCCGTAGGTCCCGTAGGTCCCGTAGCGTGTGTGAGTGAGGAAGGGATAGGGGGAATCTTCATGTGTGCGTGTATGATGTGGCTCTTTGCAGTAACACAGTAAAACATTTGGCTCTTAGTCTCTAACTGGTTGGCCACCCCTGGTCTAGTGGAAAAGATGGACACTAAACATGGCCGAGTACACCACAACATATATAATAATAATCATCATAATCATAGTCAATCATTGTGAATCACTATCTCACACAAGTGTGCATTATGTAAAATACAGTATATGTAGATATTTACATTTGATATAGGCCTACCACCTATTTTGTGGGTTGAAAATGCATGGCTAACTGCTCCGGTGAAGAACGCATTCAACTTGAGTCCACAGGTTTCATTTCTCCAACTTCCCTCCTTGCTTACTCTGTTTCATCATCACACACACACAACTAGTCTAGTGAGCTACAAAGCGGGTATTTTATATCTCATTGTGTGCTGTTTGGTAATTGGCTTCTGGCTTGGCTGGGCAAGGGAAGGTGTTTCCTGTGATTTTGCACCCCCACCCTTCAACCACCAGCAGGAGTTGAAAGATAGCGACTTCCTCATATAAACATAGATTATTTTGGACCGACCATTGTGTGGCCAGCAAATGTCACTGTAGACCAGACACTGTGTGTGTGTGTGTGTGTGTGTGTGTGTGTGTGTGTGTGTGTGTGTGTGTGTGTGTGTGTGTGTGTGTGTGTGTGTGTGTGTGTGCTTCAGCATGCACACTAATATTATGCAATTGTGTGTACTCTTTCCAACCCATGGCATTGTTTTCTGCCTCCCTCTCCTACTGTAATCAAATTACAGTAGGAGAGAAGAATGTGTTTATGGTGCTCCAGGATATTTATCAGATTGCTGTTCCGATTTTATATGAATATCACCTCTTTCTAGCTAACACTAAAGAAAGCATCGCATACATTTGATGCTTTCATCGTGTTTCTTTGTACCAAACATCTGTCCAAATTCTTAATCCCACTTCATTAGACTGAATGAGAACAGTAAATAAAAATACTAGGACCTGTGGTCTGTACACCACTGCCACCTGCTGTTCATTTACGGTATTAATACTAATACTCCTGCAACATACTGACAACAGAAAACAGCCACCACGACTGCTTCAGGTGAACTGCTCTGAAATGTAATGTAACATGAAAAGTATTGTCTTTCAATGGGACAGGTTCTTTGATATTTCTCATGTGTTTCAGCGGCCGCAAGATAAAGATAATGGGAAGATGATTGACCAATGGATTCATTTGATGGATTTAAGGACTATCAAGGATGTATCGATGCTTCCCAATACGTTGTTAAAATATATAGATTGTCAGACTTTTTTTTTTTTTTTTTACTTGACAAGACTTTGAATTTATCAGTGCAAACAGAAGATGTAAGATGTAAGAACAGTGGACTAAACCTCCACCCAATTCAAATGTTGCACAATGTATTATTCAATACCGATAGTTCCCGGGTTTTCACAAAATAAAAGTCCTGCTCCACCCCCTGCACTGAGCCAGCTGATTTCCCTCGGTTATTGTTGTGGGTTGACCCTAACCCTAACCCCATATTTACTAACCCAAATCGTTACACGAGAGTGGGGACTTTTACTTTCCAAACTCCGGAAGTCTGACCGCAACTGTGACCACGTGAGGAAATACCTGAGCACACACACATCACTGGTTAAGAGTTATATACGATGCGCATAGCCGTTCACACATTTGTTGTACACTAATATCAGGATTATGTTTTTTGTTGGGTATTTCGCTGTGATTGTTGGCTATTATTTGCTATTAGTTCTGATATTGAGGATGTACATTTGTTAGTTTTTTGTTGAATGAGTCAGCAATTCTTCTGCTTTGTAAACATGACTATTAGAAATGGACATGTAATTAGAAAAAATTTTCTTGTAATTTATGCATCTAAAGATTTTTTTCTAAAAAAACATCTGTGTAGAAAATCAGTGTTATTTTAACAAAAGTCAAGACAACAAGAGTCGATAGTTGTGCTGTCTCCGTCTAATCCAACATGAATGTGTTGATGCACGTATTTCCCCTGGAGAAAAAAAGTTAATAAATTGGACATTTCTGGAAGGAAACCTGCCATTCGGCTGTTCATGTTTTTCGCCACTAGAGGGAGCAAACAGCTCGTTTCCAACACTGTGTGTGTGTGTGTGTGTGTGTGTGTGTGTGTGTGTGTCCAGAAATCAGTGGAACCATCTTTTTTTGACGATATTCGATCTCCTGACAACCCCCTCCCCCTTTTTTTTGTTAAACAGTGACATCAGAACCACCATTAAAACCATTTCCCTTGTGTGTCTTTACTGTCTGCATTGATCCTTTCAACCTTCTCCATCTTTAGAGTGACTCCATAAATGAGAAACTAGGGGCACGGCCGGATCATAGTCTATCGACACACGCACACACACAGGTGCATGCACGTGCACACACACACACACACTGTAAGGCGAGTGAGTTGTGTCCAGCATTCACATCCCCCCTGCCCGCCCCCTGAGTAGGTGAGTGATTAATGATGATGATTAATGATGATGATGATGATGATGCAGCAGGCCGATTGGGCCAGTGCCAAATTCACTGATCTCTAACTCCTCCATACCAGCTGTGGTGTGGCGCTAGGTTACAGCCAGGGTACTTTTCCCTTCACAACAACCGTCGTTAAAAACCTTCATTCAGCCGCTGTGTTTATATTCTATATTCTGTTTCTGGATGCAGTCTGTTGGTGAATATATCCATTGTGTTTTCAATGTGTTTTTAAATGTCCCAACTGTTTGACGGTAAAATTGCGTGGATAAAAAAAAGGCCTCACTCAGTTTATATAGATTCTTTGGAATAGGGGTGTACTGCATACTGTTGTGTTTTAATGGCACATGCGCACATACACCGATGCAATCTTGCTGATACTCAACCGATATTACCGGGATCGTTTTGGAACATTGTGATAGGTCATTCTGAGTTAGCGTTATACAACAGCTATCAATATAATTTAATAGCTGTGTTCAAGGACAGCATAATAAATCCACGCTGGGAGCAGCTGGCCTTGTCAGAAGAAGAGGCAATTACATGAAGCCGTGAAGGACAAAAAGACCCCTTCCAAAAAAAAGGGCTTCAAAAAACAATATTTGGAAAAGGTTATGGGGTCAAAGGTACAATTTCTTTGGGAAATTCAACATATATTCACTGTTACTTTAGTAAAATGTAAAAATGTTAATTAATCCCCTTGTCATTTTCAACAACTGAGTTTATTTTGCCTAAATAAACCCAATGACACTTTAAAAACTATTTTTTTTGCTGTCTCTGTCACTGTGAGATGCAGCAGTGCACAACCGTCTCTCTCTCTCTCCCTCCCTCACTCCCTCCCTCACTCACTCACTCACTCACTCACTCTCCCTCCCCTCTGCTGGGTAACTGCAAGACAGCAGAAAATAGGCTGGCTTTAAGTCTCCTGTCAAATTCCACTGGGGATGGGGGGGGGGCAGGGGGAGTGTGGGGACTGCCATGCTAGACCTGGGAATAACAGAAGATAACATTCAAAAGGTAGTGGATTAGTAATGCGAACCTCGACACGTTTCAATCCCCGGCCCCTGTGTGTGTGTCCTCATCTTTTAACACTGAAGATTAAATGTTGACTTGGTCAGTCCATTTAAAAAAACGGGCTATACATTGCCTTTTTTTGTTTTATGAATTTAGTTACATATACAATATGTAATACAATAAAATAATAATATTTCTTTTTAGAAATCACCATAAAAAGATCACTTTAGTATTGTTTCTTGACATCTGGCTCTGCCTTTCTAAGATGCACACCTTAAACTTGTAAAATACACTTGGATTTAGGACAGGATCATATCGTCCATAGCTCTCACCCAGTCTTACAATAATGCCAACACACCGCAGATATCACAATCAGTCAAATATGCTTTAGATCTGAAAATAAATGCATTACCTTCTAATTAAATTGTAATGCTGACCAGAATAATACAAAGTATACGAGTGTCTTTTGAGGGTAATCCTAAAATGCAAAGCAATGGATGTGTCCTGTTCCACTGAATGGTTATTCGGGTTACTGGTGTAAAAAAGAAAAAGAGAAAAATGTTGAGCAAAGGTAGCATGAAAAAAACGTAACAAAAAAAACAAACAAAGACAGCTTTGGCTACACCTGATTGGGCAGAATGATTTTACCAGAGCTTTCCACAAAGGCCTGTTTTTCTCCAGTCGTGGCTGTGTGGCAAGCAGCACACCGGCCCAGGCATGTGACTCTACACTGAGATGGATCTGGTTCTCCTCATGTGACCAGGCTGAACCACTCCACACTGGTTTCCATTACACCTCAGCAAACTGTAGCCAGGGTGGGGTGGGGTGGCCGGTCCTGGGGGGCGGCCATGGAGGAGGTGTGGATTTTAGGGGGGAGGATTTGGACCAGAGAGAGATTAGAGTCTAGTTACAGGGAAATAATGTGCACTTAGATGTGGGCCTGATTGTGGACATCTCTTTCCTCTTTCATCTCTTTTCTCTTTGTCTTAATTAAATGTAGGATAACATTAAGAATTTGCTAAGTGGATGATTGCTGGATTTCTCAAAATGTCAATACATGGTTTGTCAGTTGTAAAGTATTACATTTTAGTATCTAATATACAAAATAAATACAAGCAAATAAATACCCTGCTGTTTGCATTTAGCGACACCGTTAGGACAAATATACGATGTTGTTGAACAGCCAATCGTAAATGATTGAATTTTCTGTTGCCTGGTAAATCTTCCACAGTGGAACCGTGCGCTGATTGGTTGGCAGCAGCGGTCAGCTGACGTGGGGAAGGTATAAGTACTGCTCAGTCACGCTGTGGACGCGGCTGCAGGCGGTGTGTGAGGTTCAGTGTCTATGTGTGACTTTTGGAGGAAAGCCACGTCTCGAATGTGCTAAATTATTTAAGATTTGATTATCGAAGTTAATTATTTTTTCAACGTTTGCACAAACAAGGTAAGTTTAATTAATTCACTCGTGCAGAACTATGTGTCTAATATACCCCAGCTGTGTATTTAACTTTTATCTGTTCGTGGATAACAAACGTTGATGTTATTGTGCATTCCTAAAGTTAACATCGTCGCATTTTTGCCACGTACATCTCCAGGCACTCATCAGGTACTTCATCATGGTTGCAACCAGCACGATAAAGACCAAAAACACCGACTGCGTGTCGGACTTGGTGGCGCGTCGGTGCGACCCCCGCCTGCATGGGGAAGGGTGAGTTCTGCTGTCCTCATTGGTCCTCTCTGCCTGTCGTCTGGACGCTTCCAATGCAATGCTTGTTTACCTCTTTGGTGCATGGCTGCAGAATGGGGGAGAGGAGGGGGATGATGATGATGATGATGATGTAATCATCTTTCAGCCTTGTTGTCCACAACCCCATCCTTGGTGGTTTTTCCCCTCACAGCATTTGATTTGTCATTTTATACAATCCATTACAGATGGTTGTGCTCTAAAATGTAGGCTGTAGCCAATGGTGTTTTTTTTTTTTTTGTGCAACAAAAGTGATGCACCAATTTGATTAAAACAAAACAAACTTAATTCTCACAGGGCAATACAGGCCGATGAGATGTTTTTCTTTTTATGATTATTGTTGACGAGGTCATCCGGAGGTCATTACATTAATGCCAGAGTGAATAACTTACAAGTGCAGAAGCTTTTCTCACTATTGGGACTAATTAGGCAGTGTCAATTGTGTGGCTGCTTCCTATTCTAAATAGGATGCAAATATAGGATACATGGTGGCATAGGATGGTCCCAATTCAGTAGTAGGCATGTCGGTGACAAACATAACTAAGTACCTATAGCTTTGACACCCTGACAGTGACGCCCACATATCCTGGGATGCATCTGGAATTCATAGTGAAGTTGGACCAAGTACGATCTTCTGTTCCTTATTTCCGTTCGCTTCCGCTAGAACTTGACTTCTGGGACCACGGCGTGGCACCCCACGCCGCCACCACGGGCACCGCGAGCGAGGACGATGCTGCGTGCGCTCGGCAGCTCGCCAAGACCTTCGAGGATTGCCTGTCACGCGCCAAGAAGACCACGCTCCACTGCTCCGCGGTGCTGGTGCCCGAGAAGCTGACATGGCGCATCGCCCGCGACGTCCTGCGGCTGGTGTCAGGCGAGCCCTGCGGCCTGCGTGGCTGTGTCCTCTACGTGTACCTGGAGCTGGACGAGGGCGTCAGGCAGCTGGAGCGCATCGCCTGCGACGCCACCGTGGTGCCCACCTTTGAGCTGACGCTGGTGTTCAAGCAGGACTGCGGCGGTGGCTGGCTCAGCTTGCGGGAGCTCTTCATGGGCGCGTGCTTCTTCACGCCGGGCTTCCACCGCCCCATCAAACTGAGCCCTGGCTTCCGGCTGGTGAAGAGGAAGCTGTACTCGTCGGCGGCGGCGGGCACGGTGGTGGTGGAGTGCTGAGAGGGAGGGGAGGGACTGTGGTTAAATGCACTGCTGTCTGAACGCATTTTTTCTACACTTCTACACTTGGTTATTATTATTGTTGTACAATATGGTTTGTCATTCAGCAACCCGTTAGCCCGCTAAGTAGGTCTCGTCCCCGTGTTGTACTCCTGAGTCACTTTGGAAGGGCAAGGGGTTGGTTTGAACAAGGGGATGTAAATGCCGGAGTGAGACTTGGTATACTTGCATTGGTAAACTTGTGATATTCCTCGCTGTAGCGTATTATGAGGGGCTCTTTAGCATGCACAATTTTGAGATGTAAAGATGTGTCAACCGACTGTAAAACGATTGTCCACGTCGACGCTTTCATGCAACACTTGCCACTTTATTGTTTAGGTTGTTTTTTTGTAACGAGTGTATAAAACTCACCTTGACTTGAATAGGTGACTGTTTTGGCGGGGGAAGTACCGGGTGTCAAATGTATAGGGATTTAGATGCCTTGTGAACATTCTTGAGAAAAAAAAATCACACTAGGATGTGAATGTTAAAACTGCCTTTTTTTCCACTGTTCGATCAGTCATGTTGATTATTATTATTTTTTTTAAAGCCTTTTTTAACTGTGCCTTTCCACATCATTGAATACCTCTTGTAGATTTCAGGTTTGACAAGAAAGTCGAGCCTTCTATTAGAATTTAGTGGGTTTTTTTCCCCTGCAGATTGTAATTGTAGTTTAAAGGAACTTTTATATAAACCATTTGTCGGAAGATGTTGTCTATTTGACAATAAAATACTCAAGTTATTTATTGTACAATTGTGTATATTTTTTCGTTGCACCATGCCATACTGGCTATTCCTACATCAACACATTAGCGCTATTGCAATGTTCCTTGACTCATCAGTGAACAGGTTACTTCATGACTGTGCATAACTGCAAATGGCCTTTAAAAAGCCGGCAAGCTGAAAATGCACACATTTTGTTTAAACTTTTTTTTTTCATGCAAAAATAGATTTCTTCTTACACATGGTCTCTTCAAATGCATGTCCAGAAGAGGCCCCTTTCTAGATCTCTGCCCATGATGACATGAAAACGTATTCCTATAAGCGTTGATGGTTAAACGTTTTTGTTTTTAACCTGTGGCAGAGCACATGTGGTTCTTTCATGGTCATAGTGATTGGACCGTGGACCTATGATGTTGCAGCGAATGTAATCTGTAGGTCATGTGTAGAGTAGATGTATAGGTCAGACACTGCACATGTTGAAACCTATACAATGTTAATTCAAATATTTGATAACATGGTTGCAATGCCATGAACCATTGATGGCAAAGCCAATCAACAAAAAACATAACATTCTATACATAACATACCATAACATTATATAATGTGTCATACACTGTAAGATATTACCAGTATTTCACAACATTTAACTAATATTTCACAACAAATTACCGTATTTCCACATTACAAGATTTTACTGTAATATTTGCAATATAATACTGTAATTTAGTATTTTACTGTGAAATTGATTTTTGCACAGTAAATTACTGTGAACATGGTTTTTGCCCAAATTTCACAAAATTGTACTGTGTTTTTGCACTGCAAAATACTGTATTCAAACCATCCTTAGAAATAACACACATTACTGTAAAATTCGAATCGCGCTCAAACCGCGTTGCATTGTGGGACCAAGGCAGAGCAGCCATTAACCAGATGCAGACACCTTGCTCATCCACGTGAAGAGGAGAGAAAAAAGGTAAGGTAAACACTTTTAAAAGATTAGACAGCTTGGTTTGACTTGCTATTGAGTTAGTACATGAACGAATGAGTGAATTTTTTATGGTCTCCAAGTATCCATGGGAGGGATAGTTAGAGTTATTCGGCCGAGAAAATGCGGTGAATTACCAGTAGTCATGCGAGAACGTCGAAGAAACGTTAATGTTAAGTTACATAGCAGCAGCTGCTAACCGACATTGTTTCAAAGCCGTTTTTATCAGCAAAGCGTTGCCACACAGGCAAGTAATTTATATCACTGGAAAGCTTGAATTATGCTCTTTAATGTTATGGTCTCCGCGTGTCGATAGTTTGTGGATTATTTGACCGGGGAGGTGAATTAGCCGTGAATTAGCGTGAGCCTTGAAGTTAAAAGTAAGCCGATACAGCAGCAGCAGCAACCCCACATCATTTCAAAGCCGTTTTCTCCGTGAAGTTTTGCCGACAGACAAGTAACTTATATCACTGAAAAGCTCAAATTATGCTCTTTCATTTTATGGTATCACGTGTCAACCGGAGGGATAGCAACCGGTTCACGCCTCCGCGTCGTCCATTAACTTCTGATAATGGACACCTCGAAGGGCATTATCCCGCTTATACCATGGTCACTTGCCAAAGAAAATAAATTAAGACCATTCATTAATATTTGCATGCGTTTTACAATCAAAATATAAAGTTTTTCACAAGCCATAATTTAGTTTCCCTGGTAACGCCTGAGGGTCTGACTAATACCTGGAACAATCATTACCCTCCCGTAAGGTTCTTATGCAACGGAAACGTTGTTCACTCCTCCAGTAAATAGGACGGACCTTAGATACGACTCGGCAACGGGAGGTATTCTAGTCCGCTCAGCTATGAGCCACAGAGCTGACGTCATGCATTGTACATCGGGAATCGCGACGGCCTATACTTTCAACATAAAGTGTACATATTTATAATTTGAAATGTGTCCCAGCCTTTACACCACAGATACTATAGGGTCTATAGCATATAACCGCGTTTTCTGATTACAGTTTAATGCATTTTTCACAATTTACCAGCTGTCGTTTTGACGACTAATCACCGCGCCATTCGTTTCAATGGGAATCGTGACGGTCTATACTTTCAACATAAAGTGTACATATTTATAATTTGAAATGTGTCCCAGCCTTTACACCACAGATACTATAGGGTCTATAGCATATAACTGCGTTTTCTAATTACAGTTTAATGCATTTTTCACAATTTACCAGCTCTCGTTTTGAAGGCTGAACATACAATTTGACTGGAAGTACTTAGTAGGTGTCCATATAGCCAGAGCTAGCTCTGCATATAGCAGGAATTAATGGCCACCCTGCAGCCAATCAGAATCGAGTATTCCCTCTCCGTTGCCATGGTTACCATCTAGCGTTTGAACCAGCGCAGTAATCTAACTGTCATCAGGCAATTTGACCCGAACGTCTTTCCTAGGTATACATTAACACTTTTTAACCTACACCCGCCAGCCAATCAGAATCGAGTATTCACCCAGACCATGGTATAATTAAGAGTTATTCAACCAGGAAGACAGGTGATTTAGCCATGAATTAGCAAGAAAGTCAAAGTTAAAGAAAGCCAAGTAGCCCTGTCACAGCAGCAGGAACCCAATATAATTTCAAAGCGTTAAGCCTTGCCACACAGACAACTAACTTATATCTCAAATTCAAATTATGTACTTTCTTTCATAGGGGAGGGTAGTTTGTGAGATACACCACTGAGAAATGTTTTTATTTTGCCACTAATTAGCACAAAAGTGTATGCGTTTTGTAAAGTGTACAGCACAACCCTCAGGCATCATTAGAATTGACTATCCACTTGTGAAGACAGTAGACAAAAATGTCTACTTAAATGTCTACTTTCCCTAGGGTTAGGGAAAATTTTGCCCAGATGGACAAAAATGTCCCTAGTGATGCATGAGGCACACTGGCAGTGGTTTGTGGTCTCTACAGCAGTAGTCAGGTCGTCGCTTTCCCTTTCCAACCCTTGATAGTTTAAACATGAACAGTTGATCTCTCATCACTACCCATCACTACCCCTTTTTCTGCTGCATATGACTTGATTATTTAATTGGTCATAATAGAATGCATATATCCATATATAAAATGTCATGAATTGTAATTGTTGTTTCTCTTTCTTCTATTTCAGCTAACATCAACATTTCACCGAGGGCCAGTTGAAACCTGCTAGCAGGCTGGATATCCTCCTTCCCCAGTGACAGTGCTTGGTACGAAATTTTCTGACATATCGTCCACCCACAACCAGGGGAGCCTTAATAGCACTTGAGGCCCCTGGGCTATGGACATTTTTTGAGCCCCCCCAATTGCACAATCAATTTCTCAACAGCGATATAACCAAATAGCAGATGCCGCTGTAGAGCAGAGTAATGACACCGCGAATACGGACGTTTATCATCTTTTTTTAAAATATATATTTTTTAAGAGGCCCCTGATTGGCCGAGGCCCCGGGCTGAAGCCCAGGTAAGCCCATGCATTAAGGCGCCACTGCCCACAACGACAATTGATCCTTAGCTGATAGCTGTTGTCTGTGCAAAGCCCCTGCTAGCCAGTTCATCTCCTGCTTTTTGACAGCCATTTGGTTAATAATGTTCAAGTGTAAATTTAGTATGTGAGCATGTATCGGAGACTGTTGTTCAGTTTATTCAGCACACAAAGCTGCACAGTAACACTCCCCATTACCATTATCAATGTGGTGTTCCTGAATGTACCCGGACGTACCGAAAAGCAAGTGTTCTGACAACACATGTATAGAGAGCATGGAAGACCAGGACCTTCCTTGCAGCATCGCAGGTCATTTGACACACCCTTAAAGTGTGTGGCTCTGTCTTTTTAAGTGTGACACTTTAACCTCCCTTGTATCACATTTGAAGTCACACATGAAGGAAGGATTGGAAACCAAATGCCCATTCAGAGGTTGTGACCAAAGTTATACAGTTGCATCCAGTTTTGCCTCACATGTTTCCAGGAAACATACAACTGGATGTGTAGAGGATCTCGATGATGGGGTTTTTGATAGGTCTGTTCCTACAGAGCCTTTGAGTCAGCATGAGGCTAGTCAGTCATGTTCTGATATTTCTGATGAAAATCATGAATCAGAAATGCCACTTGCTGTTGATGAAACTCTCTTTTTACAAAACCTTACACTTCTCTACTTAAAATTACAAGCTAAGCTACTGTTACCGGCAAGTACCATTCAAACAATCATTGAGGACTTTCAAAATGCCCATGAAATTGGCCTGTCACATTCGCATAACATTTTGAGTGAGAAATTGAAGGCACTTGGAATTCCTGAGGCCACTGTAAGCAAATCAATTGATGAAATAAATAAAGGCAATCTACTCAAGCTGTACAACAGGGGAGTTCTGAGCACAGACATTAAGAGGAAGGTTGCTTTTAAAAAGAATTTCAACTATGTTGAGCCAGTACCTCTGTTCTTGGGAATTGATGAAAATGGCAAGGAGTGTTTTGCCCAGTATGTACCTGTACTGGAGACAAAGTGAGTCTGTACGAGAACAGTATGCTGCAACACGTTTGCAGCCCTCCACTGATAACGTCTATCAGGATGTTAGGGATGGAGAGGGAGTTCAAAGTAATGTGCTGTTCAAAACGGACCCTTCCTCGGTTGGTTTAATACTATATCAAGATTCATTTGAGGTTGTGAACCCACTTGGTTCAGGGGGAAAAAAACACAAAGTGTTAGCTGTTTACTCAACCCTGACTGACATTTTGCCACACAACAGATCAATTACAAATCAAATGCAGCTTGTCCTCCTCTGCAGGGAGAAGGACTTTAAATACTTTGGGATGAGCCAAGTGTTTGAACCATTGATCAAGGACCTGCAAGTCCTGGAGGAGAGAGGAATTGTCATAAGTGATGGCAGTGTTGTTAAAGGCACTTTGGTTGCCATTTCAGGAGACAACCTGGGATCACATTCTGTTGGGGGCTTTTTGGAAAATTTCAGTCGCGCTAATCATTTCTGTCGCTACTGTGAGATAGACAGAGATACATTTGTGAATCAACCACAGTTGTCAGGTACCACTAGAACAGCACAATCCTACCAAGGTCATTTGCAAGCTCTAAAAACAAGTGACACTGACTCTGAATGTGGCATTAAGTGTGACTCTCCTTTTAACCAACTCGCTCACTTTCATGTTTGCCAGCCCGGCCTTCCACCATGCCTTGGACATGACTTGTTTGAGGGTATCGTCTCTTATGACCTTGCTTTGTTTATTAGTCATTTAGTCAAGGAGAGGCATTTTACTTACCTGCAATTAAATCGGTGTAAGAACCAATTTAAATACCTGGGAAATGATGGCAACGACAAACCAGCAGACCTCTCTCCTGGCAGTGAGAGATTAAGTGGGCATGCAGTTCAAAACTGGTGCTTTCTTAGGTTGCTACCTCTCTTGGTAGGTGACAGGATTAAAGATCCTTGTGACAATGAGGTATGGCAGCTCATTTTACAGCTGAGAGAAATTGTGGAACTTGTCTGTGCACCAGCCATTACAGCAGGCCAAGTAGCATATCTAAAAGTCATCATCGAAGAGTACTTATACTTTAGGAAAAAGCTCATCCCTGACCATGCCTTGAAGCCCAAACATCATTATCTCTGCCATTATCCAGAGCTCATCGGACATTTTGGGCCACTGATCCGCCTGTGGACTCTGAGGTTTCAAAGCAAACACACCTTCTTCAAACAGTGTGCCAGGAAATTACACAATTTCAGAAATCTTTGCAAAACTCTGGCAGAGAGGCATCAACTACTGCAAGCCTATTTGAGTGCAGGCAACCTGTTCCCTCCACCTGTACAAATAGAAAAGGGTACAGAGTTTTACATGTGTGATTACAACGACAAGATCAGAGCATCTGTAGCCAGTTGTGAGTTTGAGTCACAATCTGCAGTGGCTTGTAACAGTGTCAAAGTGAAAGGGACTGTGTACAAAAAAGGGATGTTTGTTTTGCTTGGGCACAATGCTGAAGAACTTTACTTTGGGAAAATTAACCTGGCCATTGTTCTCCAAGATTCTGTGCACTTTGTGACAGAGAAACATACTTTTGTAAAGTTGACAGACATGGGCATCTACTGTCAGTTAGGAGAAGCGCAAGAGGATTATGTTTGCATCAAGCATGAACATTTGCTTGACTACTATCCTCTTCCAGTTTACAAATTATGTGATCTGTCAGTAATTGCTCTCCACCATTCTTTTTCAGAGGCAGTTTAAACTAGTGGTGTGCGATACTGCATATTTTGGTATCGATCCGATACCAAGTAAATACGAGCCAGTATCGCCGATATCGATACCGATACCGATACTTTTCAATAAATAAGGTGGATGCGTCATTGAATTGCTAAATCTCAATTAATTTTAATGACCTTAAGTGTTTTTTGCGATGTTTCCTTTTTTATTATTAAATAGTTAAAACCTAGGACAAAATGAGAACAAAGTTTATAATTAAATAGAAAATGCTTTATTATCAAGTTTTTTGCTTTGCGTCACGTGACTCGCGTGACGGCGCAACATCTAAACACAAGAGGGGGAGGGGGAGCAAAGTGTGCCTGCTCTGTGCTGACCAAAGGTGCTGACACAGGAGCGGCGAGTCCGGTGACCTGGCTGTTTCCTCTTTGCCGAAACCGCAGCATTGCAAACAAGAGTGGAACTTAAAGTAAAGAATCGATCCCAACAGGCTAGTATCGATCCGATACCGATACCGACTTGGTATCGATACTATCGATATTTGGATCGATCCGCCCACCACTAGTTTAAACAGCCAGACAGGAGAGTGACGAGTGGAGCAGTTGTTGTTTAGAAGCAGCTAGCAAACTATTGGATTTCTGTTGAGGACAGAAATATCTGTGTCAGAATGTGCTATAAAATATTAAATACCAATATTATTTTCCACTGAATGCTGAATGCTACATAATACAGCAATAATGCCCCTAATGGACATCAGGAAGCCTTTTTCTTCATAGCAAACAGTTAGCACACTATGATAATTGATGTTGATTAATTCATGTTTGACAAACTTTGATCATTCAGATAATGGATGACGACATAAAGGAAGCTGTCCTGTCATTTTTACCGGGCCTTTCTGATGAGACCCTGACATCCTTGTTGGAGATCTTTGGGGAGTTGGGAGTGGAGAGCAGGGGAGACCTTTCCTTTATACAGGAGAAGGACCTGGAAAGATGCCTTAGGCCAATCCACTGTCGGAGATTGCTCAATGGCATTAAGAATGATGGTAAATACATATTTTGACATCATGGGAATGGGAATATTTGGTATTTAGCAGCAGAATCGTCTCAGTTACACTATTTAATAATTTGTTTCTCTCTTTTTTTTTGTCCTTTTATATCCAGGACTCCCACCATTTCAGATAGAGTTTGTAGATGTTGCCTCTCCCACCCCAAGTAATCCTTCATCATCCAGCTCTGAAAACACTTTGCCTTCAGTCTGGGAGGCAGTGCGACTGAAGGCAAAGTCAGATGGAATGAGATGCCAGCGGCAGTCCAACAAGCAGTGGCAGATGAAAGAAGACCGTCACCTGGCGAAAGAAGAGATATGGTCAAAGTAGTGGTGGACCAAATGCTGGCACACGATCCAAACTCAACCAGAGCTATGTGCCACAGTGTTGCCCGAAGAATTACAAGAGACTATCCCAAAAGTTTTGCGGATGTGGGGAAAACAGGAGACGTTGTTGTAGACGGCTGCCAGTCCCTCCTTCAACAATTGAAAACAAGAGTAGAATATAAAAACAGAAGAAATACTCTTGCAAGGAGACGTGGAGAACGAAGGCCCCGCAGTGGGGTGGCAGAGGGGGCCAGAGTTATGACACGAGGCCCCGTTGACCAGTATGGATGTGTCAGGTGGGGTCCTGTGGAACTTCCTGATGGAGAGACGGAGACAACACTGAATGAAATAAAGAGGCAACTCCTTAACATCTACTCGGAGGAAGGGATGGGCGGGGCCGAGAGAGCTGAACCTCTGATGGTAAAAACATATGTAATTCAGCGCCGGTACCTGAACAGTGTGCCTGAAATTAAGAAGGAATGGCCTTTTCTCTTCACACCTAGAGGCCTTTACTCCCACTTTGGCCTCCTGACAGATGTCTCCATCCTGAACAAGCTGCGAGAGGCCCTCAACAATAAAGGCAGCACAGTGATTGGTTACTGCAAGGACCTGCAGCGTCATCCTGGGATCGAGGATGTCCTCGGCAGCTATGACCCAGAGACTTCAGACAGGGCTGCATGTATCCTGTTGCTCCTGATGGCATATTTCAAAGAGCCAGGCAATGCCATCATGCTTGAAACTGATGTAAGTTGTTTAAAAGAAGAAGAAAAAAACAGTTTTTACTTTTGCATACATTTAGTCATATTCATTCAAATGTTGACACACAACATTTGCTGTGATTAACCTCTAAATCACTGGGACAATTAAACTCTCTCTTAAGCACCATGTTAAGTCTATGCTACCATACATGTATACTACAGTTATTTCTTATTTTACAGCCATGTTCCACAGCCGCTGATGTGCAGAGGACATTGACATTGCCGAGCACCCCCTGCTTGATTGTCCAAAGTACTGTTGATATCTGGATTTGATATTTCTAGCTGCAAGAAATAAACCATATGGTTAGAAATTAATGAAAATAGTCACAACTTTTTAATATTTTCTTTCCTCCAATATTGTAGGTTGCAGCTTGGCTCCCTTTATCTAACATAAACAGTAGTGCCAATATTTGGTGTAAAGTAATTGGATTAGAGATTGTACATTGACTAGATTTATTTTGGAACTGTATCCCTAGGGATGCCTCAATAGATGATGAGCTTATTCTCAGCTGAGAAGTGCTGTCTTTCCACCCAAATGACTATAGCAGACAGACTGTCAACATACGCACACACTAACTAGCACATTAGCGCTCACATCAGTATATAGCTGCTGCAATGTAAAAGCATCTCTTACTGTATAGTGTATGTATGTGTATATCTAGACATGCAATATCATATTTCAGCAGGTTGTATTTGTAACTTCAAAATGTTCTGTTCATTTCAGGTGACATGATGAAGCCCAGTGCGTGGATGCTGTCTGTTGAAGGGGAGGTGGTGATGGGACCATACGAAACATTCATGAATGGGATAGCTGCGGTTTTTGCAAGTTACTACAGCTTCAATCTGCAGTATCCTGATGACAGCTCATGCACTTTGGAGTTTATCCAAAGGTACTGTAATACTTAAATTACCATTTTATTTAACTGCTTGCTTGATAATCCACCTTGCTCTCGTATCTTCTTAGCATTTGTTGTTGTTTATTTGACATTTTTGCCTGCCTCCAATGCTTTATTGATTTTTTTCATTTTATCAGTGCTACATTCTTATCACTTTCAGTCAATGTCTAATATTTTCAAACTGAAACAATCCTTCATGTGATTATCTTGGAAGAGAAATATAAATACAGTGGGAGTGAGTGCTTTGATTGAGCAATCTCTCAATTGAGTTGAATTGAATTCAGCAGACTAACACTCCTCAACCTTCTTTTTGATAGCATGGCAAAGAGTACACAACCTGTGAGCAGCTGACATGTGCTCCTATTTGGTAAATTGATTTGGTATCATCATTTTTTGTGAATTATTGTGTCTTTCTTAACTTGGGTGTCAAGTGGATGACTTACATGCTTGCTTAGGTCACAGGTTTGTTCAATGGTTGCATGTCTGTCTCCATCTCTACGCACCTGATTTGCTTGTCTGTAATCAATCTTACTTGGCTTTCAGTACTTATTCCTTTCTTTGGTGTTGGATTTACTTACAGGGAAAGTGGCTGTACAGCATGTGCCTTGGATAAACAATGCAATAATACATTTATGTAAAACTGAAAGTTGTTGTCTTTGCTTATTGTTTACAGATACTTCCTGGGCATTAACCCCGAGACTGGATCAAAGTCCAAGAAAAAGTGCATCAACTCAAATGTGAGCAACTGGTGCGAAAACTGATTGACTTTGAGTGGATGACAATGTAGACATTTTTAAAGTTGATGTTGTTGTTGTCATGGTTTTGTTATTTATGTTATTGGTTCTGTTTAGGGGGTGTTAATGCGAGCATATATGTGATTATGAGAGGTGAGGTCGGGCCGCGCCGCCGGTAGGTGGGCAGGCCAGGGGGCCCCCCGCCCCGCCCCAGGTATCCCAGCAGGGAATCCCAAAGGAAGGCCCACAGGGCATGGGGATCTCCCATCTCTCTTCCACCTTCCCTTCCTTTTTTCCCTTCTTCTTTACTTTTTATTAAAAAAAAAAAAAAAAAAAAAAATTTACCTTCCCTCCCCCCTCCTTTGATTTCAAATTAAGGGCGATCGTGCCTAGGGCCGCAACCAAACCCAGAGGTGGGTGCTGGCCCGCGACAGATCGCCCCTCTGTGCCTAACCCAGTCAGGGCAACTCCCAGGCCCTTAGGAGGGGGTCTGCCCGCTTAGGGGAGGCTTTTTTCTTTTTCCTTCCTCTTCTTCTCCTTTCCCCTCTTAGTTTTATTTATTTATTCATTCGCCCTTTTATTTTATTCATTTATTCACAGTATTCAGTTTGGGAAAAGGGTCTTTGTTGGGTCATTTTTGTTGATGTTTGTTCCATGTCCGAGTTCCATGTCAGAGCCATAGCTTAGTTTCCACGGAGTGTAAGGAGTCGTCCGTGTCTTTTTAACCCCATAAAGCTTGCACAGTTCTGCTATAACTTCACTCTCGAAATTTCTGCCTTGGTCCGAATGAAGCCTCTCAGGGACCCCATACTTCATGAACCACTCCTTGAGCAAAACTTTAGCAGTAGTGTCAGCTTTCTGGTCTCTAGTAGAATATGCTTGCGTAAACTTGGTGAACACATCAGTCACAACAAGGACATTTTCACGCCCATCAGAAGCTGGCTCCAACATTGTAAAATCCACAGCCACCACTTCTAGTGGTCTGGAGGCCAAAAATGCTTGAACTGGAGCATGGATTTTCGGCTGAGGCATCTTGGTCAAAACGCACCGCTCACAGGTTTTAACCCAGCTTTCAACATCCTCGCATAGCCCTACCCAGAAACACCTCTCTCTTAGCAGGTTTACAGTGCGTTCTATGCCCTGATGTCCCATGTTGTTGTGGACATTCTCTAGAACTTGATCCTTCAAACACCCAGGCACGAGTAACTGCCACACTTCACCATGACGTGGGTCTGTGACAACTCTGTAAAGCAACCCTTCCCTTTGCTGTATGCAGCTCCACTGTTTCAACAGTCTTTTCACCTGGCTAGACAGAGCCGCTCTCTCTTTGGGGCTTGGCCTTCTTCCCTGATCCCAAAATGTTCTGAAAGCTTTTAGTGTGAGATCACTGCTCTGAAAACCTATCAGCTCTCCTCTGGTATAACCTGGCAGTGTCGGGGTGTTACCTTGCCTTGCACTTAAGTCACTAGACCCCGACTCCACAGCACAGATTTGTCTCAGCTTTACGCACTCAAAACCTTTACTGACAAGACCAGGATCCAGAACTGTCCCTCGCTCAATCAGATTACAAACTGCAATGCAATTGTCAAAATCCGAATCAGGGTCAGTTTCAGGCTCCCCTGCAAACTCCTGCCTAGACAGTGCATCAGCGGCAGCGTTGCTCGAACCAGGACAGTACTTAACCTCAAAGTCAAAGACAGACAGTTGCGCTACCCACCTCTGTTCTATAGCACCTAACTTAGCTGTCTGGAGGTGGCAGAGAGGGTTGTTGTCAGTCAAGATGACAAACTTTGCACCAAGCAAGTAACCCCTGAATTTTTCCACCACTGCCCATTTTAAGGCAAGCAACTCTAACTTCATACTACTATAGTTACGGTCATTTTTCTCAGCCTGGCGAAGTCTGCGGCTAGCGTAGGCTATGACTCGTTTGGTGTCGCCCTGCTGTTGACACAATACAGCGCCTAAACCATGCTGACTGGCATCTGTCTCAAGTATGAAGGGTTGTGTCAGCAAAGCCTAAAATGGGAGCTGAGGTAAATTTTTGTTTTAACTGTTCAAAAGAAGAGTCACACTCTGGGGTCCACATAGTACAAAACTGGTGACCTACTTTCCCTGTTTTCTTCACACCTGAACATTTGTTGACTAGGTCATGTAGTGGCCCGGCAATCTGTGAAAAACCTTGGATAAATCTCCTGTAGTAACTACAGAACCCCACAAATGACTGCAGCTCTTTGCCAGTTGTTGGGACCTTCCAGTTTTTAACAGCAGAGACCTTGGAGGGGTCCGTTCCTACACCTTCTGCTGACACCTGATGTCCCAGAAACTTCACTGACTGTTGTAGGAAAGCACACTTCTGCAACTTCACCTTAAGTCCCGTGTCTGCCAGTCTCTTAAGTACAGTCTCAAGTCTTTCGAGATGTTGCTCAAATGTCTCTGAAAAAACCAAGCTAGGTCAGGGGTTCTCAACCTTTTTCAGGCTGGGCCCCCCCAAAACTGGTTCATTGCAGTCGGGGCCCCCCCCCCATTGTCGACGGGGCGGGGGGGGGGGGGGGGTGAGCGCAATAGTAACACACCGCGGACCTACGACCGACAGGGGGGGGGGGGGGTGCGAGCAATAGTAACACACCGCGGACCTACGGCCGACGGGGGGGGGGGGGGGGGGGGGCGCGCGATTGTAACATTCCGGCCGACGGCGGGGGTGGTGGTGCGTGCAATAGTAACACACCGTGGACCTGCGACCGGCGGGGGGGGGGGGGGGGGGGGGGCGCGGTGTGTTACTATTGCGCTCTCAAAAAGGAGGACAAATACGCGCCCGGCTTGATGCTGCGCCGGACGCCGGACAGGGCTGAAAAACCGGACAGTCCGGCCTAAAGCCGGGCGCGTATTTGTCCTCCTTTTTGAACCCGCGCCCCCCCGGGAGAGTGTCCGCCCCACCGGTTGAGAACCACTGATCTAGGTAAATGTTGCTCTGGGCTACCACCTACATTTCGCTGGTCTAGGATGGGCTGTACATCTGTGGATGTGTCAGGCTGTTGGTCAATACGCACTTCTTCAGTGTCTGCTGAGATTCTCTGGAACTGTACCTCGCAAACCTCATCACTTTTCACACTGTCTATGCGATTCAAAACCCCCAACCTTGTCCTTGGCCTCAGCCAGATGTCTTCATCAGACAGGTTCATGACCTGCACTGGGAAAACGTGACTCTCGGACGAAACCAAAGTCGGCACAACAACCAAACCGCCAGGTATGGGTGCACTGATAGGCTCCAACAACAAAGGGCCACCTTCACTCACAGTCCTAAGTCCCCTAGCCATGACTGTAGCAGCAGATGAAGCAGGCACATGAACTATATCTTTACCAGCTACTCTAGCAAAAGAGAGCCTGTCTGTTACAGTTGCTGTCTGAAGGTGATGAAAAGCCTCTCTCCAATGTGAGTCACATTTACCATGCAGTGTGTTGTCAAACTCAGCGTGTACTAGTTCTTTGCATTTTTTGACAATATTCATCCCTATTAGACCCGGAACGGCAGAAGAGTGTGCAGAATCTTTAACTATCAGGAAACCTCGTTTTGGGATAGTCAGGCCCATGGCTTCTACATCAAGCTCCACATAGCCCATATACGGTAAGTCTAATCCATTTGCAGCAGTGATCTTTAACCACTCAAATGCAGGAAGAATGTCTTCCCCTTTTTCTGACAGGTGTTCCCTGAAAAAACTCTCTGAAATTGTACTGACCATGCTACCAGTGTCAAGTAGGCATGATACTGTAACACCTCGGAGTTTCACCTCAACTGTCTTGCATTCTCCAACTGCACGCTCTAAGATTTCACTTTTGTCAGGAGTCCCCCCCCCCCCCCCCCCCCCCCCCCCCCCCCCGAGTTGTTTGGCTCATGACAACCGAGGGTTGGAGTTTTCCTGTGCTACATGGGGACCTGGTGTTAAGGAATCTTGCCCCCTTTTGGCCTGTGGGCACCATCTTGCAATGTGCCCAACGCCTCTACATTTGAAACAGATAGGCTGGCCATCCGGTGTGAACTCCGGCTGTGATCTAGCTCTTGGCTTGGGTCCTGGGAAAATCTGTTGAGCGCTGCGCTTACTCAGTTCACTTACAGCACCAGCTAGCTCGCTTATTGTTTTGCTTAGCTCTGCTAGCCGCTTTTGCCCTTTGAACATCATCTAATACAGTACATTGGCCATTGTCAGTTATAACAGGGAAGCACTGGGTTTCTGAAACCTCTGACTTAACTTGGTTACTCTTAACAGCTCTGGGACGATGGAACCTGCTGTCCTCCATTTCCCACAAGAGAGCTTTGTTCCTCACCTCTAGAAGGCTGGAATCTGGTTTGTCCCTAGCCATCTTCCTGAGTTCACGCCGGAGGGCAGCATCCCGTAACCCTTCGACAAACTGATCCCTAAGAACAGTTTTCTCATTTGGTATTACATCTAAAGACTGCTTCACTACAGAGCTTAAGATCTGCGACAGTGCATGGGAGTAATCACGGAGGTCCTCTCCCTCTGCTTGTTTACGGTTCTAAAAGGACTGCAAAAGTTGTGTAGTGCTGCGTTTTTCACCAAATGCATTTCTCAGGTAAGAATACAAATCACGGGGGCCCACTGACTGACTCCCCATGCAGAGTCGCACCTCTTCTAAGGCAGGACCACGCAACAGAGACAGTATGTAGTCACACTGTTCATCTGTTGTTTGCTCTCTGGATCTCAACCCCCTTTCAACCTCATCAATGAACTCTTCCACAGATCTCCCATCTTTACCACACTCCCCACTAAATGCTGGGATCTGGCGTTCTCTTGGAACGTAAATGTACGAACGTGTGGGTCCACCCTGAGCTCTCGTTTCAGTACTTAACCTGGTGAGTTCATCTCTTGCATTTGCACCTGTATATTATCTGTAGTGTCTCTACTTGTACCTGCCACCCCACCAGAGGCCTGGTCTAACTGACCATTACTTGCAGGATCTTCATCACCAGACTCACTAGACATGATGAAATATCTCTAATCAGTCCACTATATATGTAAATGTGAAGTCCAAATCGTGTGTCAAGGATACTGTGGAGACAGTCTATATCTGGAGCCTTGTTGAATCTTGCTCTTTGCAGCGGAAGCTTGTACTTGAATCCTCTGTGCAGGTACGGATGAGTCTTTTAAGCAGGAAGCACCAGCACACCTTGGAGCCCCTCAGGTTGTCCCTCGCTGTTCACCGCTTCCACCACTGGCCTCTCAGACTCAAACACTGGACATCACCTGCAGTCTTCACCACTGCCGTATTTCTCAAATAAAAAATAAAAATATGCCACTCTGTTGCCAATTTAAAAGTATGTCTTAGCACGTAAACCCCACTCCTGGTACCAAAAATGTGTAGCCCGTGGAATTAGATGCCACACAGGACACATTTACTTTTGGGGTTCGCTTGGCTGCAAGTTTATTGCTGACATAAATTGGAACAGGTCACTTTTAACAGTATCACAGTTTGTGGCAACTTTGTACTACATCAATGGCTACAGAATTCCCAATATACAAAGTATACAAAATACTGAGAATACAGCAGTGGCATATGGCTAATGACAGACAGAAAATATATCATGTTAAATACATATTACATCAAAAACCCTCACCATGCACACAAAAAGTTACAAGGGTACAATACATTCTTTACAGGACACTTACATTCTCCTTGGTTTCTGCAAACCAACGTGGACCTTCGCGGGAATTGCTTAAACCACTCACTCAGTCACCTTCAAACAGAGTTAAATAAAACGTAAACCAGTGCGTTTCTCTAATGACGAAGTACAAACATAATGAGATTTTATTCACTCAGACATTAGCATGCACATTAGCAACACAGTAATCGTGGACACGCGCTCAAAACGGCAAGACAACTCCAACAGTGCATAAAACCATCTTGTTCAAATATCGACCAATAATGTTTTTGGCATGTTTATACGTGGATATTTTACAAGAAATATGTCCAGTTACTTACTACTTCACACGACAGCCCGCGACGCTGCTTTCCACGTTAACTATCTCCACGTTGTACTACTTCACACGTTAGCCCACACAAGGGCGTTATCATCTGTTTGATATTGAGGGGGACGTTGATTGTTGAGCGGGGGGGGGGGGGGGGGGGGCGGGAGGTGCTTGTTGAGCGGGGGGGGGGGGGGACATTTAGGTTGCTGGCGGAACATTTAGGTTGCGCGATTGTTGAGCGCGCGGGGGGGGGGGGGGGGGGGCGGGACAATCACCACCTATCCGAACCTTGAGGGGGACATGTCCCCCCCGTCCCCCCCACGAAATACGCCTATGAGCCCGCAACGCTGCTCTCCACGTTGCTCACACGTAAAACAGGAAGAGAGACCATGATGCACCTGGCGCGGTAACAATCGCATTACTCAATACTGGCGCCTTGTGACCATAATCTGTAACAACACCATACCCTGTACCAATGCACTTACACCCTAACGCCTCACATTTAAAGGGACACTAAGTAGTTTTTTCCCCCATCTAGTGGTCAAATTGTATTTTGCAGTCAAACGAATTTATGCTCTCTAAAAACACCACTTCATCAAGTTTTGTTTCGGATGATGAGGTACGTTCAGTGCTCGAAGTGGAAAAAAATAAGTGCTGGTACGGTACTCCCTTATTCACATATAAGCGACCCCGGACCTACGACCGACGGGGGGGGGGGGGGGGGGGGGATATTAACCCACCCCGGACCTACGGGGTGGGGGGGGGTGGCGCGATCGTAATCCACCGCGGACCTACGACCGCAGCCTGTGACAAGTGCCGGTACGCAAGAAAAAGTGCCGGTACGCTAAAGGGTAAAATGTAGAAGTGCCGGTACTGCGTACCGGTGCGTACCGGCCCACTTCGAGGTGTACAGTGTAACATACCATAACATACTGTGTTATAACATACCATAACATACCTGTATCATAAAGTATCACATTCTATGCCACACCATATAACATGTATGGGATTATCCACTTATACCATGGCCACATGCGAATCGTTAAAAATATAAGGGTGTTGATTCATATTTCGGGTAATTCTGTCTCAAAATTAAAACTTTTAGCTCGCACTACTTTGTGTGTGCCTGTAAACAAACGGCAAATGACCGGAAAAATATATGGGTCTGACTAATGCCTAATGTCAGTTTACATGAGATTCATATGGAATGTGGATGTTACCTTATTACTCCAGTAAATAGAGACGATCTTAGTAACAACATGGCAACGTTAACTTATTACTCCAGCAAATAGAGACGATCTTAGTAACGACATGGCAACGTTACCTTATTACTCCGGTACATAGAGACAATCTTAGTAACGACATGGAAACGTTACCTTATTACTCCGGTAAATAGAGACATCTTAGTAACGACATGGCAACGTTACCTTATTACTCCAGTAAATAGAGAGGATCTTAGTAACGACATGGCAACGTTACCTTATTACTCCAGTACATAGAGACGATCTTAGTAACGACATGGCAACGTTACCTTATTACTCCAGTACATAGAGACGATCTTAGTAACGACATGGCAACGTTACCTTATTACTCCAGTAAATAGAGATGTTAGAAAAACATGGCAACGTTACATTATTACTCCAGTAAATAGAGACGACCTTAGTAACGACATGGCAACGTTACCTTATTACTCCAGTAAATAGAGATGATCTTAGTAACGACATGGCAACGTTACCTTATTACTCCAGTAAATAGAGATGATCTTTGTAACGACATGGCAACGTTACCTTATTACTCCAGTAAATAGAGATGATCTTAGTAACGACATGGCAGAATCGAGTATGGTATTAAAACATTTTATACCACACCATACCATAACATACTATAACATTATACCATACCATAACATTTATGTAGCAGATGGGAAAATATACTTTAGGTGAAATGGTGGGGTGTCCTTAGATGTCGCACCCCCCCCCCCCCCCCCCCCCCCCTCCCATTGCATATTTCGTGGTGGACTGGAGTGAGACTCAGACAGAATCATGAGTTACTTTTTCTAGGTTACTTTGTGTGGAGTAAAGCCGGGCGCCTAGCATCAAACTCAAATTCAAATTCTAAACATTTTCCCACACTAACTGGCAACCTTGACGACACAGAGATACCACGTGATAGCAACGTCGTTATTCTATTCTTAGCTTTTAGGAAAAGCAATACTTTTATTCCTCACCTTTCTAAAAGCTCTGTGGATGTATTTTTTATTGTCTATTTTATTTTATTTGTCTACATAAACACTTTATCAATAGGACCTTTAAACAAAAGCCAATGAGGGGGGAGAAGGCCCCGACCAATGAGAAGGCTCAATCAGGGGATTGAGTGCAGGTAGGGAAAGGTGTGTCTGGTGAGCAGTGAGAGAGAGGAAGCAACAGATCACAAGCAACCATTACCAGTAACCCGGGATGCTAAACAAACAGTCAGAAATACTGTTATATGTTCTTTAGCGCCATTTGGAAGAGAAGTGGATGTGGGGCATGGATGTGTATTATGTTAGCCTCAAAATAGTCTTTAATTGTATCTATTGACAGTAAATATACAAATATTTCCACATCCATAGTTTTTAAAGTCTATTATTATTCATACAGCCTAATGTTTATTGTTTTTCACACGGTGCTTGTATCCATATGTTAAATACATGATTAGACAAATGGAACAAACAAAAAATTAAACATTAAATAAAAGGCCTGAAGCATGACCTGCTCAAAAGCCAATTCAACAAGACTGTACTGTTACTTTTTTGTCTTGTTGAAGAAAGAACTGCATGATATCCTGCTGCTGGTGAGTATAAGAAGTAATTACAACTTGTGTTTTGAGCAATTCAGTTGGTAGAGCTAATTCAAACTTGTTCGCAGAATTCGTGTCTAACTGACTTGATTGTAGGGCGGAGCTGAGACTTCATATAAGCAAGTAGTACTTGCTGCGGCCCGCGAGAAGGCGGCGTTGGACGTCCAGACCCGCCCACATCCACGGGAAGGCGGAGTTGGACATCGAGCCCCGTCCACATCCAAGACGTCACCCGTGCTCCGTTCAGGACAAGTGGGAATTTTGGAAGCTTGTCAATGTCTTATTTAACTTGCTGCTTTTACGACACCCGAAAACTGTAGGATTTTGTATTGTTCTTTATAATGTACATAAATGTCTAAATGGCAAATCTGGAATTATATCAGACAAAAAAAACTTTTGGAACATGGGTCATATATAATGGATAAATCTAAAAATACAAAGCATGTAATTACATATATACAGAGGTGAGTTATCTATCATTTTAATAGTTTCTCTGGTTGTGTTCGGCAATTAAGTAAACTAGGGTTGGGCCGGTGCAACATTTTTTAAACTGGTTCGATATCAACACCGGACCAGACCAGAATTTGACCACTTGGCTCAGCAGCCGCTCCAGAGTGGGACGAAAATAACTCAACTAGAACTGCAGGCTTAACAAAAAAACTCAGAACTGCAGGCTAAACAAAGAACTCAGAACTGCAGGCTTAACAAAGAACTCACAGGGGTCACGACAGGAACACACGGCAAGACGTACACGACAAACTGACAAAGACAGACACAAAGCACAGGACTTAAATACTCAAGGGGGAGACAAGACACAGGTGGAAACAATCAGGGTGGGGCTGCTGCCAATCAGCACACAGGAGAACATGAGGGCAGGAAGTCAAGACTGAAACGAGAGGTAAAGGTAAGTCTTACAAAATAAAACAGGAAGACCAAAACCAAAATAAGAGACCTTAACCAGGACGAGTCACTACAGCGGTACTGCAGCTACACTGTGCTACACTCAATAAGAAGACAGTCTAGCGATCACACAGTGTTTTTATTTCTCACAATTATTCAACTTCTAAACAAAATAAATAGAATTTGACTTTTTTTCTTGCAGTGTTTACACATTGCCTCATCTATGTTTTTCAGGTTAACTCTTTAGTCGGCTTCAAATCCAAAATGTAGTTTTGGTTTTCTTTGAGACTAACTCTGTCATGTCTCATTCCGTCACTCCAAAAAACACAGTAACTTTCTAGTAAAACACAATATGTGCGTGTGAATCCAAATGAAGCCATTTGAAGTGAAAGATATGGTGGCCCTGAAGTGCAAACACAACAGCAAATCACAAAACACAACAGCATTAAAGAGACTCAAACTAGAAAAGATAGGTACATTTTTTTATTTTTAAGAGGTAGGTACATTTTGGACAATGATGCCTCGTCCTGATTGGATTCACTGTCAGTCTGCAACTAACAGATGTAGTTGCTTTCGCTGTGTTTTCACTCAGAAAAAAGTAGTCTAGCGTAGAGTATCTATGGTCTAGCTAGTTTTGAAGTTAGGAGCTGGAACAAAACAAACAATATGTAAGTTAAGTTTAATGTTACAATATTTAGCTGTGAACCGGAAGCTAACTTCAACGTCGTCTCTATCTGCGGTATTTTAGTTCTGGTTCAAATTCAAAGAAAATGGAGCCAAAGATCGATTTGAGGAGCGAAGTATTTAAAGATAATTTCGATCAAGGCTATACATACGCAGTAATACGGTACTTGATATGCTGTCAACTTTGCACAACATTAAGATGAGTTTGTGCACACTGAAAACCCGGTTAAAAGAAGCAGGGTTATTCAGAAGAGAGGATTTTGGCTCTAAGCCAAAGGCTTTCTCGGATGTGCTAACCAGACCCACATCTTGGATATAGCAGTCCTAGTTAGAGCAGCACTTCTGGGGGAAACCGGCACAGAGCCTGGGCCAGGTGCACCTTGGCCTCTTATATTCCCCTTTTCTTCATCATGGCTGCTGCAACGTTGTCGGGGTGTTTCCTTGCTTGTTCTCTACCTGCTAGCTAGGTAATAGTCGCATGCACTTTGCTGTGCTGTGGGTGATTAGTTTAAACAGATAATGTGCCTCATTGTTTCTTGGACCAGGAACAGTGGGGAATCACTGTTGGTGGTAAGTGTCACGGTGGTGCAGGGGAGAGAGTTCTGGTTCTAATCTGTGGAGACATCGGTTCAAGTCCCACTTGATGCACTGTCCTTGGGAACCTGAGCATAGCATGACATTTTGGAAACGTAACAATGTCATGTGAATTGTGTAATGTCAATTATAAAATCTGACCAAGACAAAGCCACTGGCACAGTGGACATAGTACTTGCTTATCTACCCCTGCAATACCCCTCTGGAAACCAGAGGGGTATTGCACACAACCAAGATAAGGGATTAAGCCAGGATATGTTGGTTATCCTGGCTGAATTTAGACTCAAGTCGGTTGCATGAGAGCAGCTCAAACTTAACCCGGCCAAGTTACTATGGTGATTTATTCTCTGCAGCTAGCCTGCTCCAGACCAGGCTAACAGCCAGGCTAAGATTAATCCTAGTGTTTCACCTGTCACCGTCAATCCTGTGAGGAATTAATGTGTTTTACCGCATGTCCATGGTCTTTCTAAGTATGTTGCATCATTTTAATTATCCTGCATTAAAATATTACATATATAGTGTGATATCATGAGAGGCTACACGGCTCTCAGCGGGACAGTTCAAGCAGTGCCAGGACACAAAGTTCAAAGTAATCAAGGATTTAATAAAGTTCTTGGGAATTAACAGAAATGGTGTTTTTCCAAGTTCAAAAGGGTAAATAAGATGAGCGTTGATCTTTAATGGTCAAAACGTAAAACAATGTCTTTTGAGCCCTTTAACGATGAAATCATGTTCCCTCAGGTAAGTATCCTCTTCTTAAACAAACTTCACTTGTATGATCCAAACATAAAACAATGTCTGTTCAGGGGGGAGGGGAATCCAGACTCCCTCCAAACTGTTGTTCTATACCGGTACTCACAAGTATTTCACTCTTCAGGTAAGTATTGCAGTCTTTCAGTAAATGTTCCCACCGGTAATGTCCACACAGGAAACAACTCTCGGTCTGGCTGGTCCTCCGCAGAGAGCACAACGTGGAGCCTGTCTCCCAAACCCCACACTCACACTCCCTGTGTCTTTAACCCTCAAAAGCCTTTCAGTTCATCAGCCACTCATCAGTCTCAGGTGTGTTGGTGCTAGGTGTTGCGGTGTGGAGTTCCGAACTCCACCAGCAGATGGAGCCATAACAGTTCGTGGTTGGAGCTATCTCAGGGGAATGTAGCTCCCCTCCAGGACACAGCCTCTCGTGACATCACAATAGTCATTTCTCATTTCATTTAAATCTGTTGGCTGTTTGTAATTGCAACAGTCTTTTTATATTGATTCAAGTGTTATTACTCAGGCCAAGTGTTATATTGCTATGCTAATGAAGACTGCTTGTCAAATTGCTGTCAGAGGTTTCATAAATATGTTTTATTGCAGTAATTGAGATTACAAAACACAGCTGATGAAGTTGCAAAGGTATTTTCAATGAAATCTGTGACGAGGGCAATATAGTATATATAGGTCCAACTCCCATTCACCTGTTCCCTCTTCATAATGGCTTGCCCTTTTTTGGAGGATGTACTGGATGAGGAAGCCCTAATCCTCAGACGAGCATTTAGGCATGAAAGAGTCTTCCGGGACAGGTCAGACCCATTGGCCTTTGGAGATGACTATCTCAATGAGAGATACAGATTCTCAGGTGATGGACTAAGATAAGGTCCAAAAATACAGCACCAGATGGCGCAAAGCCATGCTCTCACTGTACCACAGATGGTCTGTGTTACATTGAGATGGTTTGCAAGTGGGAGCTTCCTTTATTCTGTTGGGGATGCAGAGAACCTCAATAAAGGAACCATTTGCCGCACAATAAGACACGTTTGTCTGGCACTGAAGTCATTCAGCAACATATTCATCACCTTCCCTAGCCACAGAAGACCCCTCAGGAGAACATGAGGGCGATTACGTTAACAGGAAATCCTTCCACAGCATCAATGTTCAGGTAAGAGTGATTTGTGGTTATTATGACCTACACAAATTAATTCAACTTAACATTTCAGATAATCTGTGATGCTGACTGCCTTGTCAGCCTTGTCAGTCTTTCGGGCTACTCCAATTTTCGAGTGACTTTCACAAGGTAAGCCACACATTTTATTTGTACTGTAAGCACCTTGGACATCATGAGTGTGTAACTGCCGTGTTTTCTAAATGATATCTTGTATTATCAGGCATATTCTCTGGTGTGCTGCTGGGAGACAAAGGATACGCCTGCAAGTCATTCCTCTTGACTCTCCTTGTGGACCCAAACCCCATCACAGCAGGCCTACAACCATGCACACAACAAAACAAGGGCTCTTATCAAGATGACCTTCGGCCTTCTGAAATCTCGGTTTCAGTGCCTGCACCACCTGAGGGTTTCCCCGGACAGGGCCTACTGCATGTGCAGTAGTACTGCAATATGTACCTTGTATGAAGCGGACAGTTTCTGTGGCTGGGACAGAGTCTGTTACTGTCCCTCCCTGGATCCCCTCCAGTGATGGAGGGGATCCAGGGAGTGCCAGCTCCTCCGCTGGGGTCATATCCTGGCTTGGTGGGCTGCCCCCTGTGCCAGTTCTATGGGCTTTTTTTTAAAACTGCTACAATCATACAGACATTCAACATGTCAGCAGACACCTAATCTAGTCACCTCATTTGTTCACTGTTATCTACTTTAAAGTCACTTACCAGCCTGCAAAATGTTCTTATATTTAATTTTAACTTACTGCCAGGTCATTTTATGGCCAGACAAGTTTGTTCTTTATAAAGGATAGAAAGATAAAATAGATAAAAAGGTAACTTTTTTAATAGATTAAATGACACATTGTGGATAATTGCTTGCACTTAATCATACTAAGTAACTCCTTTAGTCCTTTAATTGTAGCCTAATTATGACAGTTCCAGTTCACCTCTTCATAAAACTCCATCAGGAGCCGTTGTTTAGCACAACAGCTCGTGTCGTATGAAACGTGATTTTTATCCATGTTCCGATCGGTGATTCTGTGAGCGATCGTGAGGTCTATTTAAGTATGCCGTGAACACGCACTTATCCCAGCTATCTTTACCTGGCTTAACATAGCCGCGCCTTTTTATCCTGGCTCGGCAAACGTGCAACCAATTAAGTCAGGATGCGCCGAGCAAACTAGGTCAAGCCGCGCTTGCTCAATTATCCTGGATTTCTTTATTCTAGTTTTGTACAATACCCCCCTGGGTTCTGTTCCTATTACTGTCCTTCTGCATTGAACTGAAATGTAATTGTAGAAACAAAATGATATCATCGAAATTGTAATGTAAATTATAACTGACAAATTTGTAGCTGGTGACTTGGTGGCACAATGGAGAGAGCTCTGATGCTAAGCACTAGAGACATAGGCTCAAGTCCTGCTCAGTATGCTCTCCTTGTAAAGTTAATGTGGTCATATGAGAGTTGATGAGGGTGAATGAAGATGGCTGGATGCGAGAATTAATGTAGATGGTGGGAATGTGGCTATGGTGACGTGGGTTCAATTCCCAGTGAGCTGGGTGCTTGGATGGATGAATGGAAGTGGATGGATGGGTGAATGAATGCAGATGGAGGGAATGTGGCTATGGTGATCTGGTTTCAATTCCCAGTGTGGTGCATAGGTGAATATGGGATGAAGATGGGTGGCTCAGTGAGTGAATCAGACGATGTGAATCGGAGAGAATGAGTGGAGAATGAGTTAGTTAAATGTACTGTCTGCAACTGATTAAGAACTCAAATTCCTCAGCCAAACCAATATTGTATTGATAGCAAGGATCTACACAAGAGGTTGGTTGTCAGTGGACAGCCCACCACACCAGGTTGGTGAAGACAGAGGAGCATCATCGGCTGCCACCTCCCCACTGTGCACGGCATCTACAACACACGTTACCTTAGAAAAGCCCAGGAGATCACAAAGGTGATGAGCAATCTCAATTGCTCATCAAGAACAATTACTGGTAAGTTGATGAAATAACAGCATTTTAAATGGTTTTTTTAAACATTTTTAAGCATTAGCTATCAGACGTATACTCTTAGCCATCGTTATTTTTACATTTGGTTTGCATGAAATGTCGATGTTGATGTAAAAAATGTCATGGATTTAGGGACCTAACTGAAAGCTTGGTAACGGAGGCTAACGTGAGGTAATTAAGGTGATAATTTCACTAAAGTCCGTTAACCTTTTGTTGTCAGGTGACATTATGTAAAGTTGTTTTGATTGTTAGGTTTTGAAACATTACCAAAATACTACCACTACTGCTAATACTAAAATGCTACCGCTATAACTGCTACTATTACTTAAATGCTAGCTGTTTTACTTCTGCTGCTGCTATAACTTCTACTACAATAATAATAATAATAATAATAATAATAATGCATTTTATTTAGAGGCGCCTTTCAAAGCACTCAATGTCACCTTACTCTTGTAAGATGCACACAGATAAAACAATAGTTTATTTAACAGGGACAAAGCTCAATCATATCTCCAGCTCCTGCTGGCAGTGGCTGATCCTGCTGGCGGTGGCTGCTGCTGTTTGTGGAGGCTGCTGGTGTCTGCTCCTGACAGCAAACAGTGGTGACTGTTCGCTGGTGTCTCATGGCTGATGGAAGATGGCTGCAGGAAGATGCTGGTGGTTGCTGGAGGTTGAGAAGGAATGGAGAGGCCAAATGCATCCATGGCAATAAGCAAGGTATTTGGTAGTGGCCTAGATGTTATGGCCTCTGGTGCAGGAGGTTGAGCCTTCTTGGCCTTCTTATTTTGACTCTTGCTGCCAAGGTAACCTTTACTCTTGTCTTCTCTCCTTGCAGCCCTGATGCACGTTGCCGCAAATTCTTAACCTCAGCCTGACATTTGCAGATGATTTTTCTTTTCACATCATGGCATGATGGAAGGCTGGTATCCAGAAGCATGGCCTCCTGTTCCAGGTGTTCCACAGCATTGGTGCACTCCAGGAGAGAATCATCTGTCCTTGAACGGAACAGCTGCTCCATGTGCTGGACGATAGTGAAGACCTCATCAGATGGCCAATAAAGTGCACCCTGTTTGAATACCTCCAACTGCAGCAGAACAGCATTCTCATGTGCATCATCTGCATTTTGCACAAGTGCATGTTTGTGAGGAGCTGAAGACACACTTCACAATGTATCCAGCCAGATGGTACAGAACACAGGAATCTGTTTTTGTGAAGGTGGGTGGTGATGTCAGGTCGACCAGCTGCTCCACTCTCAGACCTTCTGGACTGCTGGTAATGGTTTTGGTCTCCAGGAAGTCTGCTAGGTGGTCAAAGCTGTCATCCAGGTCTGTCCAACAGTGACAGCCCGTAGGGCATAGTGGAACTCCACAGGTGTTGTCACGGGGTTCCTCTAAATTTGTGACCCTGGCTCAACAGATCTTCCTGGACCTGCAGTATGGTTGTTGTGGCCATAACTAATCCTGTCTGGACCAGCTTCCAGCTGCTCTTTCCCCCTATCTTTAGGCCACGAAAAAGATAGATGCTCTCTTGGAGAAATCTGAGGTGAGGTGGTGCTCTTTGTTCACCACATCTTGTGGAATGGTGATGGTCTGACCACGGACAAGGGCGCTCTTCAAGTTCTTGACCAGATGTGGGACATCTGCCATGAAATAGAGCCGCCGGTGTGGCTCTATGGGATGTGGAATCCAGGGTTTATCACACGTCACCCCAAAAGCTCGCCACATTGCTCTATTGGGGCTCCCCATGTCACTTGTGACGTTAATGACATGAAGCCCTACAGATGCGGCTGCCTCCACTATAGCTGTCGCGGCGATCTGCCGGGAGGTGTGTCTGCGTGAGAGAGTGACTGCCTTTCTGCTGAGTTAACGTAACGTGCAGCTTTCCAACGCGCCTCAACAGGTGATTCAGATTGAGCTAATTAAGCAGCACATGCCAGAAACGCCAGAAACCCCGGACAATAAAAGTTCAATGTTTGCAGTGAATCACGACGCAGCTAAGAATAGCTAGAAGAAGCAGAACAATCGCTAAAATCACGAACACAAAGCGCATGGGAAAAGGAAACAAAAGATCTAAGAGGCTACCGGTAAGCTCACTTTCTTTACTGGACTGTCGGGACTGTTAAATGCGATTGCTGGCGATAGTGCTCTGTCTATGCGAGATGTGATGCCTTGGAAGACGCACTCTGTTGATAAGCATTGCTGCACGTTGCGTAAACTGTTTCAACTATTGGCGAACTGTTTGCTTAAATATTTCCTTGACGAAGTATAACAGTACCTGTAAAGCGGCATCATTTGGGTAAAAGTTTAGTTTGTATAAGGTTTAAAAAGACTATGCTGATCTACACTAATTCATCTGCAATGCAATGCTTGATTTCATTCAGGTTAAAATTGTGATTAAAAATGTCATTTATACAATCTGGGTGATGTACTGTAGGTTAAACAAAGTAAATCAGGTTGATTTAAAAAGTAAATAGTTTTATTTTTTAATAGTCTTTTTGCTTATTCAATGCCTAGTTCTTACCTGGGTTAATAAATAATTGAATACTGAAATGTTTAATCTATGTTTAAAATCTGCCCTTTGCTTAAGTCAAATGTACTTTTTGTGATACTATTGCATTGATGGGAAATGTGATAATATTGCATTGATGGGAAATACTGAATTGTTTGTTATGTTTTGTGTGTTTAAAGGTTTTTCACCTTCTTGTTACTTTTCAAAATAAATTGAAGTATGAGTGGAATCCTGAGTCTGGTCAAATCCTTCCCTTTTCAAGTGTGGGAAGCCATGCTGTTCAAATACACTTGCCAGTGAAAAACCGCCTGTGACCAGCGAAGACTGCGGCCACAACCTGCGGCCACAACCAAGAGGGAAGACGCTACACCTGTCCTGGAGGCCCAGGGGATAAAGCTTGCTGTCTGTCAACCCAGAGAACAAGATGGCAACGTCACTGGACGACCTGAGAGTGGAGAGGACAACAGCGAAGAGACTTTTCTCCCGTCTTGCCAATACCATTGTGAGGACCCATACAGAGATGTCTGTGGAGGAGTTAAAAGAGAACTTCAAGAGACTTACACTAGAGAGCTCAAGAGTCATGGAGGCGAACGAAGAAGTGGAGGCTGCTTACATGGCAGAGTCCGATGTAGCTACTGCAGAGGAGCTGGACGACCCACGGAGAGCCGACATAGAAAAGACGGAGAAGAATTGTAAGGAAAGAACGAATGAAGTTAAACTCCTAATTTGAGGGACACTCTGGGGCGCATATGGAGAAAAGGAACTGTCCCTAGCTCTACATGTTGCAGAGAAGGAGTGCAAGAACGTCTCCTCCACTCCGCTAGACGCAACACTGGAGGCATATCAATTTATGCTAACCCACTTAGAAGAGCTGATGCTCAAAGCAAAAGAAGCGCACCAGAACTGGAACCGCTGGGCTCCGCCTACTGAGCAAACAATCTCTGATGGCCGTCTAAGAGAGCTTGAGGTGCACTTTCCCCAGCTGGTGTCGCGGAAAGCCGCCTTCATCAGGGCAAAGGTGGAAGCAGACGTTGGAGAGGAACCCCCAGCCCGCCGTTTAGCTCCAGTGGCAGCGATAAAGCTGAAAGCCACAGCCCTACCAAAGTTTGCTGGTAACCAGCGAGGCTACTACAGATGGAGGCAAGAATGGGAGGCTCTGCAGAAACAAGGTGAGCCAACCGGCTCCAAAGAGGTGAAGAAATTTCAACTGCTTGATAGTCTCGATGAGAAGGTAGCCAGAGATCTACGCCTGTCAACATACAACTCATCAGACGAGATCTTCCGCATCCTGGAGAACCGCTTTGGTAACCAAGCCACCATCGCTCTTGAGATCGTTGAGGAACTACAAGCAACACCTCCAGTCAGGAGTGGCCAGCCAAGGAAAGTCATAGAGCTCATCCAAACCGTGGAAAAGGCCCTTTATGACTTAAGTGAACTGGATAATGCAGACGCCGTAAAGAACCCAATAGTGACTAAATCCATCGAGGGCAAGCTCCCAGAAACTCTGAAGAAAGACTGGCTCACCTATGCTGCTGATGAGAGAAATTCTGTGAACCGTCATAACCGCTTTGACAAACTTCTCATGTACCTGAAATCGCAAGAGTCCATATATGAGCAACTGGATCAGCTGAAAGACGTTGAACCCGCCAAGGAGAAGACCAAGTTTCAAAAGTTCGCTAGGACAAAGACAACAAAGTCCAGTAGCGACACGGTAGGCTGCATCATTTGCGGTGACCCAAAGCACAGAAAGAAACTATATTTCTGCAGAAAGTTTAGGGATAACCTAAAGCCATCGGAGAGGAAGGATGCAGCACAACAAATCGGTGCCTGCAAGAAATGCCTTGAGGTCCACGATGGCGAGTACTGCAGGAAATCGACTTACCTGTGCGGGAATCCAGAGTGCAGAGACCAACACCACTATCTCCTCTGTCCAGTTGCCAGATCCCAGTCTCAAAGAACGCCCAAATCCGGCCCAGTGAGAACTGATGGCAAAAGATACACTGAAGCTCAAGAAAAGTTCATCTCCAAACTCACACCGGAGCTGGCGCAGCAGTGTCAAGACGCCTTCTGCAATGTAGCATCTAGGGCATACAACTCCACTGCTGTTGAGCGAAGCCTTTTGGAGGACAACTGTCTACTTGAGTACCCAGTGATCCTAATGCTCCTCAACGTCGCTGCCAACAATGGGCAAAGAATTGGGACCCTCGTTGACCTGGCATCAGACACAAACTACATAACACACAGAGCTGCTGACAAGCTGAACCTGAGAAGTGAGGATGTGACCCTGGTGGTGCACGGCATTGGAGGGATGAAAGTGTCTGTCGAAACCAAGCGTTACCTCCTCAAGATACGCGTCAGCACTCCCAGAGGGACCCTCAAGTCACATCAGCTGATCTGTTACGGACTCGATAAAATTGCTGAAGTTCATAAACATGTTCCAGCCATCAAGTTACAAAAGCTCTTCCCAGACGTTTCCCTCAAAGACCTTGCAAGACCAAGGGAGATAGAGCTCCTGATTAGCCACAAAGAGGGACAGCTGGTACCTCAGAAAGTACGTTCAGTTGGTGACCTGGTGCTCTGGGATGGCCCGCTTGGCAAGACCATTGGAGGTACACACCCAGACCTCTTCGAAGAAGTCACCTTGATGGCCCATACGTCAAAGACCCATTTCGCAAGGTCCATGAGAGCTGCAGCAATCAGATACAGTGAACTCGCCTGTAAATATCCAGTCTCCAGCCAGTCTCCCAACCATCCCTGCACCCTGTCCAATACAGCCACTAGCAACAGAGACTTTCTGAAGTGGTGGAAATGGGAAAGCATCAGAGCCGCTTGTGAGCCGAGATGTGGAGGATGTCGTTGCGGGAATTGCCAGCCCGGGGAAAAAGAAATGACGCTGGCTGAAGAGAGAGAGATGGAGATGGTGAGAGATGGCTTGTCTTATGTGAACGGAGATCACCACAGCCCTGAACCACACTGGCACGCCAAGTATCCGTGGATAGAGGATCCAGCATCTCTACCCAACAACAGGAGAGCGGTTGAAGCCACATTCCACAGAACGGAGAAGCAGCTAGCAAAGGAACCAGAGTGGAAAACGGCCTATGCTGCACAAGTCCATGAAATGGTTCATCGCAAGGCTGTCCAAAGAAGTTCTGCAGAGCTGGACTGGGCCAGTGTGGTACATAAGCCATCTAATTGCACCAAACCCACATTCAGTCTCCACCCCAGTGAGGCTAGTATGGAACAGCAGTCAGAAGTACAGAGGCCTGAGCTTGAATGACATACTGATCAAAGGTCCTGATGTCCTGAATCCAATCAGAGCTGTCCTGCTGAGGTTCCGAGTTGGTGTCTTTGCTGCCCTTGGTGACATTCGCAAGATGTACAATTCTGTCTGGTTGGAAGAAAGAGAGGTCCACCTGCACAGGTTTCTGTGGCGCGACACTGAAGATGCAGAGATAGAGGATTTCGCCATAACAAGAGTCAACATTGGGGACAAGCCTGCTGGTTGCATAGCCCAAGTCGCTATGCGAGAGACCGCCAACTTGCCACCATTCAGCCACTTCAAAGAAGAGAAGCGTGTGCTTGAGGAAGACGCATATGTCGATGACATCTTGACTTCTCACAACAACCTCGACCACCTGAAACGCCTCACGTCCAACATTGAGCAGATCCTGAAAGGAGGAGGATTCTTTATGAAGCCCTGGGTCTACTCCGATCAAAGTGGGAGGAAGGAGCCGGGAGGTGAGAAAATGGAGTCCAAGACCCTGATCCTGCCGAACCAGCTCACCGGGGAAGATAACAAGGCCCTTGGCCTCGGTTACACAATTGAAGATGATAAGCTACATGTTATGGTTGCAGTTAACTTCTCCAAGAAAAAGAGGAAAATGCGCCTCGGCCAAGACTTGCCGAGGAAAGAAGTACGAGGACAAACTCCAGACCCACTCACCAGAAGAGAGCTGTTAAGCCAAGTCTCTGCTCTCTATGACCCGCTCGGCCTTGTGGCTCCAGCAAAACAGAAGGGAGCCATCCTGATCCGAAGAGCTTTTCAAGAAGCAAAAGTGATGTATTGCATAGAAGACACCTGGGATGCCGCCTTGTCCAAAGAACTCCGAGAAGACGCCATAAAGCTCCTCGAAGAGTATGCTGACCTGAGGCTACTCAGATTCACCAGAGCCCTCACGCCACCAGATCCAGGTGCAAGACCATATGGCATCACCTTCTCTGACGGCAGTGAGCATGCATATGGCGCCGTACTCTACCTTCGTTGGAGCTGCAGCCATGGTGTTGTTGTGAGGCTAGTTGAGTCTAAAGCCAAGCTGACCCCTCTAGACCAGAAGGGCGACCCTGTGAAGGCAGAGATGTGCGGAGCAGTCTTTGCGGCCCGGCTGAAAAGCTACTTCCAGAAACACTGCCAAATCCATGTCAAGAAGTGGTACCATCTCGTTGACAGTCAGACCATCTTGGGCGCAATACAGCGGGAAAGTTATGGCTACCAGACCTTCTTCGCGAACAGAGTTGGCGAGATTCAGAGCAGCACAGACATCCGAGATTGGTGGTGGATTCCAGGGCCGGCGAACATTGCAGATATCATCACCAGAGGGGCCAGTCCTGATGACCTCACTGAGGAATCCGAGTGGCAGTCGGGTCCACAGTTCCTTCAGCTTCCTGAGAGTGAGTGGCCAAAAAAATCAGCTAAAGAGGTTGCTGCACAAGCAAGAGACAGGATCACAAAAATACAGAAGAAAACATTTGTCGCGGCACTCACCCGAAGTCAACAGAAAATGCAAGATCCAATCAGAATTCAGAGGACAAAGTTCAAGTCCACAAGACCACCAGCAGTAGCAGCAGTCCAAAACCTATTGGACGAAAGGTGCTTCAGCAGTCTAAGACGGCTGGTCGGGACGATAGCCTGGATTTGGAGAGCAGCTAAGAAGTTCCTGTCTGCTAGAACTGGAGATAAAGAAAAGTGGGAGGCAGCACATCTATCTTGCAGTCTCATAAGCATTCGTTGTAGTCGAAGAGGGGCTTTCTGTAGTGACTTTTTGAACACTGTCTCTAAGGGCTTATGGTCAGACTCAACGTGCACAGATTTCCCATAAATGTACTGGTTGAATTTCTCACAGCCAAAGACCATAGCTAAAAGCTCTTTCTCTATCTGAGCGTATCTTTTTTGACACTCAGTGAGCGACCTCGATCCAAATGCTATGGGCTGTCCTTCTTGCAGTATCACTGCTCCTAATCCTTCAGAACTCGCGTCTACTGACAGCGTAATGTCTTTGCTGACATCAAAGTATCTCAACACTGGGGTGTGACTCACCAGTGACTTCAGCTTTCTGAAGCTCTCTTGTTGCTCAGAGTCCCAATGCCATGCTATGTCACTTTCTAGCAGTTTTCTCACAGGTGCACTCACCACTGCCAGATTCGGTATAAATTTCGCCAGATACTGCAGCATGCCCAGGAACCTCATCAGAGCTGCTTTGTCTTCTGGTTCCGGCATGTCCTGTATCGCTCTGACCTTTTCTGGGTCGGGTTTCAATCCGTCTGCTGACAAAACATGTCCAACATAGCTGACTTCAGTCATCCTGATCTTGCACTTAGCTCGATTCAGCTTCAGGTTGATGCTTCTGATTCTGTCTAACAGCTGTCTCAGTCGTTTGTCATGCTGCTCCATATTTTCTCCCCAAACGAGAATGTCATCAACAATGTTCACGACTCCCTCCAGGTCTTCTAGACGCTGTGCGATGTACCTTTGAAACACCTCTGGAGCAGACGAGATGCCGAAAGGTAATCTCAGGAAACGATACCTTCCAAACGGAGTGTTGAAAGTACACAGTTTGGAGCTTTCGTCGTCGATTTGCACCTGCCAGAAGCCATGGTTGGCATCCAATACAGAGAACACTTTGGGCATTTGGCATTTCCGCGACTATCTCTTCAACTGTGCGTAGTGGATAATGCTCTCGACGTATCGCTTTGTTCAGATCTTGTGGGTCAATGCAAATCCTAAGTTTGTTTGGTTTGACTACAGTCACCATGCTATTCACCCAGTCAGTGGGCTCTGTTTGTCTCGCAATGACTCCAATGTCTTCCATTCTGTTTAGTTCTACTTTAACTTTGTCTTTCAATGCTACCGGTACTTTGCGTGGTGCATGAATGACTGGTGGAACCTCTTTGTCCAGCTGAATATGGTGTAATCCTGGAACACATCCTAAGCCTGTGAATAAATCTTCATATTCACCTAAGATGTTGTCTTCATTTCCTATTTTGAACACTCTTTTGATCAGGCCTAGCTCTGTGCATGCATCTCTGCCAATAATTGCTGGTGAATTGCCATCAACAACTTGGAATTCAAGCTCATATTCCTTGTCTTTATGGTAACACTTGAGCTTTGCCTTGCCCTTTGGCTCCATCGTGTGGCCAGAATAGGTAACAAGCTTGCAATTGGATTTCAGAAGTGCTTTCCTGTTTGCTATTTTCTCATATTCCTTGTACGGCAATACATTGCACTCTGCTCCTGTGTCTAGCTTAAATGTCACTGCATGGTTATTTATTGTCAGTGCTTGTGTCCATTTCTGATTTTCCTTTTCATTTGCAGAGACTACATCCAGACGCTTGGTTGGCACATTTTCTTTCATTTCAATGCAACCTAGATACATTTCAGCATTTCCTTCCTGTTCTAATTCATAAACTTGATGTGATGGCGGTCAGGTGAACATGGCGTGCTGAGTGTTTGCTGCTCCTCAGACCGAAGCTGTCCGACTAATTTAACCTGCTCCTTCGCTTTTCCTGTATGCCCGTTTACCCGTTTCCTGCTGCTAAAAGCCGCTGCTTTAAAACGAATGTCTCAGCAAGAACGTGTAACTAGAAATGCAGCGAAGCTGCAGAAGGATCTCGAGCCGACGTACACAATGGACTCAGAAGAAACACCACGCTGGGCCCAGCATTTGTGCGCGGAGATTCAAGACATCAAAACGGGATTCGACAACAAACTCGATACACTACAGAAGTCTATACAGACTATGAACAAAGAAACGAAAGCTGCCCTCAACAGGTTATCTAACGCTGAGAAGCGTATAAGTGCCCTGGAAGACCGAGCGTCAACCAACGGAGAGACGGTGAAACAACTATCAAAAGACGTGAAGTTTCTACGTGAGAGGGTTACAGATCTTGAGAGCAGAAGCAGAAGGAACAACATCAGGCTCACCGGATTGAAGGAAGGCGCTGAA